>JACXSJ010001181.1:0-111250 GCA_014851325.1 Pentalonia nigronervosa
GTCTCGATTCATATGAGAATTTTGCAAAAAATACAACTAAAGTGTTTATTTTTACTTTTAAGATAACGTCCTAAAAATAAATTGAATAAACCAAGATTTTGGAGATAGAAAAAAAATTTCAAAAAAATCTACTTTAGGCCATCACAGTGAGTACGCATATGCTTGTGTCCTAATCCATTTCAGAAACACCCTGTATGTACATTTGAAGATCAAATACGGAATAATTAGATATTCAAACAACGAATAACAATTTGTTGAAGTTTGTAACTTTTACATACATTATTATATTTTACTTCAATATATTTAGATAAATTGTTAACCTATTTATATCACGTAATGTCTAACTCATATAGTCCTACCCTATTACTAATAGTAAAATAAATTACATATTATAGCAATATATATTAATCACACAATATATTGGTATTTATAGTAATATAGACTGACTGACTTCGCTCAGAATCATTTTTTGTATGCAATGTTTCATCGTGGAATTAAAATTTAACATGTACATTACAGTGGCTTACTCAATGATGAGAGACACTCGTAATCTACTGTACAGCAGAGAGATTACCTACTTTTTATTATTATAAATATTTAATTTATTTACATTCGTACACTATAATAATTTATTAACGTTACTTGGTAAGTTAATATTTAAAAATACTTTAAGCCATACTTACTTAAAATTTATGCAATTTTTTACTTGTGCATAATATGTATTTTGTATAATAATATGACGTACCTAACTGAGCGCTCATAATAATTTGGTAAACCATATACACATTATAACATTATACGATACGACTGCACCCGTTGGCTATATAATTATATCACGAGTATAATACCTAACTATGAGATAATAATTTTTCTCTTTTTCCTATCTCTTTTCTCGCTGCAATAAATGAAGTGTTCAAATTCACACAGGATTTTCCCTCTCTTCCCCCCTTTCTATTTTTCGCGGGGTGGACGACGTGTCGAAGTCGGGCGCTAGAAGTACGGTAGGCGCATACAGCCGCCAGTATAGGGTCACCGCCGGACCGAATATCACGACTGTCTCGTCACCACCAATCTACCGTAAACGATCAATCGAATAATCGCCGAAAAAGCGTAAGACGTCTGTAGTACGTATTTATATATCGTTTATTAGCTTATCACGCACTCGACTTCAGATATTTCCGGTTTCGTTTATTGTCCTTCACGCTTACATTTATTATACGTGAACTCGAGGAGGAATCGTCCGAGGGAAATCTCAAAGGCGACTACGTAGTTCCGAGCGGACGACCGCCGTCATTATGGGTCTGCTGCGGTAAGTGGAACGAATATTGAATTTTTACTTTATATCATTATAGTTCATCGTGACTTATGCTGGTCTGGGTTCGAGTTTGTAGCACTTGAAAATAATGAAAAGTGTACTGCACGTGTATTACATACCATTATATTACATATGATATTGTTGTAAATTCTAAGTCGAGTAAAATATATATATATATATACTAGCTGACCCGGTTAACGTTGCCTGAGCCAAGTATTAAGTTAAGATTAACCCAAAGCGATTTACATGAATCTAAACCACCTAGGTAGGCAATCCACTGCATTAGATTTTGGATAATATGCGAGCAGTAAATAATCAGGTAGGTAATCCATGAGATGCGTATGTGAGTGAAATCAGAATTAGGTAGGTATATGAAAAACATTGAAATTATATATAAATCTTAGCGAAAAAAGCATTTTCAGTTTTTCCAGAATTACAATTAATAGATAAATGACTGATGAGACATTGAATATTCAAATTTTCCGATTTTCTTAATTTTTTTTTTTCGTAGAACCTTGTATTAAGTATTAGAAAGCTTAAATAAATATATATATATATATGGAGAGAGAGAGAGTTTATGATTGTGAAAGCATTTTCAAATATATCAAAAACATAATATGTACTTTTGAAAGCTCAGTGGACTTGCAGAGAAGCTTTAGGGTATGTTGCAGTATTTTCTGTGTACAAAATCACTCAGTTTACCATAAACCGTTATAGTTTCTCTATTTCAATGTTAACGCACATGATGGTTTTATCTGGAATTTTTGAATACCATTGCAATGACTTTTAAATAACAAATCGGACAAAACAATTATGTGTTGTGCTTGCATATGCGAGCGAGCAATTAAATTTATATTAAAATATTTGATTACCGCGTTCAAAAATATAAGCGGATTAGGAATTTCCTAATTACAAAACAACTTTCAAATACAATTTAAACCAGTTTGAAATAATGTCTTCGGAAATGTTGTAAATTTTAGCTTTTTTGTTGTTTCTTGGAATTATTCAGAAGGAACTATAGGCAATTCGAAATACTATACTTTCAAACTATCTGTAATTTAATCAGCACATCACTTCGTAGCACGTTTTTCTATTTAAAAGTTCGTAAAATAAACACTACCCAACGACTTAGACACTAAGTCTTAATCTGATGCTCGTGTCTCATGAGTATGACAAAACGCTCATCTTACCCAGCACAATCTCACACCGTACACAATACTATAACTTTTTAAATATTTTACACATTAAACGAAAATGTTTAATTCTTACATTTGAAATGTTTTCTTTAGACTATTATTCTTCTAAAATCTGAGCTTTGCTAAGAAATGTGTTAACGTGTTGTAAAATAAATATACATTACATATATATATATATTAAAATATAATTTTAGGTTAGGCTACCATTAATATTGAAAAAAACGTAATATATTTTTAATTTCTTAACAACGTATTTCATGAATTTCTAATACGGTTTAAAGGCTCACGCTTGAAAAACACATTTGCTTAACCCACCACAGACTATGCAGAATCAACAAAATGTTCCTACTATAACATAATTTATATAGAAATGTAACAAAAAATTTTGTCGAACTAAATGACCATTTTAGTAAATCAACAACATAATGTTGTTAATCTGCAGTGATCTAACAAGAGCTTAGTTTTCGAATTAATAAATCTCATCTTTCTCTTGCTTCTGATCAAAGCCGATGTTTTCTTTTGCCAACTCTACGGAGGTTTTTCCATCTGTACACTGACGTTTTAGAAGCTCGCACTATTGTATAATATCATAATTCATAAAATTAAGTATACAGTAAGTGGCTGGTGTCATCTATAGTAAACGTCTCTGTTAATTTTATTTTTGTAAATCATTTGGCACGAATCACGCGAATCGTTCACAGACAACCATTATTATTAAGCATAATACATATTGTATTATCTTACGGTCTATAACAAAATAAATTACATTATCATTAAGAGAGTGTACGACGGCAATTAAATATTGCCGAAGTATAATAATAATATAATAATATACAGGTACGGTGCATATTGTGATATGCATTCGCGGGCGTGTGTAAAACAGTAACGATCGGAAATAGACTATTCATCCCGCACGCGGTGGTCGTTGAAACGATTAATAATAATCGTTGCGGATCCGTCTGCGCGTCTAGCCGTATAATAAACGCACACGAATATTATCATATATTTTATTATATACCTCTGTATACGGGAAGCAAATATTATATCGCGTGATTTTAGAAAACTTTGTAATACGCCCAATGTACGATCGCATCACTATACAATATAGATATATATATATATATCATTATTATAGTTGCGCCGGATAGTGAAATTTGAAACGTATAATATGAAAACAAACATGCGCGCGAATAAGTGAACGCTGTGAATTTCCATCGGTTCGTTTTCCATGCGCGAGGAGAAAAAAACGGTTTTTTTTCACGGCTGAATGACGGGAACAAAATACGAATGTTTTGCGCGCGAGCTCGTATTTGATCGGTTACGCTTGTGACGTGTGTGTTACTGGTACACCATTATGGTGTGTTAAATATAAAATATTACGACAAAAGAAAATTAATGCACCTACATAATGTAACACGCGCGAATTCGTTGCGAATCGATACATATAATAATAATAATAATAATATTTGAATGATAATAATGTTCGTGTGTTTGTAATAAGTATTCTTTGAACGTTTGTAAAACTATTATTATATATGACCCTCATGACGGCCTACCATTCGAACATTTAACGCCTATGATGAGAAGACGTATCAAAAGAAGTGATTTATGAAAAATAATTAAAAAATTGCAATATTATGTATATTATTATATATTATGTCCATAAACTATAACATGATGGATTTTTAATTTTTATATAGATGTTTAATTAGAGCTTAAGCTTTACGACTTATAACAATGATATAGTTAGGAATTATTATTACTTTAATGACGAATTTTTTTCCAATTCACTGAAAAAATAGAATAGTAATTTGCCATTTTGGGGGAGAGGTCTTAGCACATCGTACACCCAAACTACAGCTAAGGCTTATAGTCTACATAATCAAATGACGAAAGTTTATTTTTCGTACAAAAGAAAATTTTAATATTAAAGAATTTATCGTTTATTTTGCCTAAGTTTTAAATATTTTTGAAAGTTATTGTTGTTTAATTGTCGAAAAATAATCATAACTTGTCGACTTTTGCAAGTAGATATCAATACGGATGATTTTTGTGTTAATACCTATAATATTTCTTGAAATCAACATTAATTCATAATATATATTATGTAGGTACCCACAGATAATCAATTGGTTTCGAATGTGTCTATTAAGAAGAAAGGTTTAAATTGATTTTCTTACATACCGGCTGCCTAGTATTAGGTATCATATGGGTACTAATATACTATCTATACACTAATAATTATACATTAAAGTTCACACAGTGTTCGCGTCAGTATTGATGCCAATGTCAATATTATGTTGTCTTATGACATTGGGAACAGTTTAAAAATGACGCAAGTTTCTAATAATACCAATCACGGATATAATATTAATTACTACAAAGTTCTAAAGTTATATACGGAGACAACTGTGTTCAAGTTCCAAATAATTGTTTACCAACAACGATTATCAATACCTATATACAAAACATTTCACTGACGTCAGTGGACGTAAAACGATCATCCAGCGTGTACGATCACATTTGACGAATTGAAGAGCCAGGATGACACCGGACAATTTATATTATCAATTGTTTCGCTAGAAAAGCGTATTTAAATAGCAATATTGTTAACTCAAAGTTAATGGTTTTAGTGAAATTGCATTGAATAATTTATTATTTACTAAAATGAGTAATAATTGTAGTGGAAAAATCATGAGAATAAAAACAATAATCATCATTATGATTAATGCTAAAACAATATTTTAAAGTATTTTTACAGAATTTCATAATTTAATTGCATCATGCGTCCCAAGAGAATAATTATACGAATCATGTCTCTGGTTATAACTTTACTACCGTTGTTTACAGAGTGTTCGTGCTGAGTTCGGTCGTCTGGTGCTTCGGACACGCCGCACAATACGCGCCAATCGACGGCGTGGATGCCAACGATTGTGCTGTCGTGCTCGAAGGCTCGAAACATTTCATTTATAACAGTGGAAAGGGTTCACCGTGAGTTTCGATATTTGAGTAAAAAAAAAAAAAAATAAATTAAACGCCTTCACGCGAGGTTTACTACTGATCGATTCTTTTGACGTGTAGAATCAGTGACAATAATCAGTCTTCGAAAAAAAGTGAATTTTATTTCAGTTTTTTAGTTTCTTGCAGCACACGTTGTGCAATTATTCGAGTTATATAATAATTTCAGTGTCTACTTTGAAACGTTCTATTGGTTGGAAATCTAATATCTATACATATCAACTTTCATATCAAAATATAGTTTTTGCGAAAAAACTCTTTTTTGTAAAAACTCAAAAACAATATTATCTCCTATAGTTTGAACTAATCACGTTGAAAGGATCGCAGATATCATCAGTTATCATCCGAACATCACTATTGTTGGACAGAAAAAAATCTATGATTAATTTTTTTTACAAATTACACACTTATATAATTTAAAACTCTTAAATTTTAGTAAAATTTATTATATATAATTTCTTTATATTTAATATAATAGGTACAATCGTTGAATTTAAAAATATAAGCCTAATATAATATGATAAAAATTTAAAAGTATATATTTTATAATTAATAAAAATAATTCTAAACAAATTGAATACATTATCATCGACTATGATTGAATTTGTAATCATGTAATGATATTAATATTTTACAAATTAGTATTTTTCATATCGTATTTAATAATTTAACATCTGCAATATAAAACATAATCTCAATTCTGTAATATTTACAAATTCAACGAAATTTATTAAACTAATTGTAATCTATAAATTTTAATTACATTAAATATGCTATCATTATACAGTTTAATCATTAATTTTTTTCGCCCAACACTGATTATTGAACGTGACATTGATACAAATGCTTCCCCGACAGGCACCGTTCGGCGGCTCATATGTGTATTACATACGACACAGTCAACAGAGCTTTCCTAGACGTCCAAAACCGTCACAGTGAGTAAATTACAAATATGGAGGACGTTTTCGTTACGCCCGATCGAAATTCCTTCGACGAGCCTAATAATAAAAGTTATTATAATTCACAATTGCACATATTGTAAGATAATAATATGTTATAGCACTGCTAGAACCTAACGACCAATGGGGCCCGGTGCATTTTGCCAGACTTGGAGAGTTGCTGCTGGACGTGTCGCAAGTGCTCGCAAAAATGTAAAGCTAAAACAACTCCAACACGATAATAAACATACCAATTTTATAAATATAATATTATAAATATATTAAATTATATTTTTGACATTAAAGATGTCAATTTTATTAGGCACTATATATCGTACCTTTTATGTACTACAGCAACGAAATCTCTTTTGTTATTAACCGTTTTTATATCGGTCACAGGTACGACTTGAACGCCGACGACGTGAACAAATTCTTGCCTGCCATCGACACATCTAAGACACTCATCCGAAATGTGTGTCCTTCATGTTTGACGAGGGTGGTGTGCAAACCCGGCAAGTACCGTAGGCCCGACGGACTATGCAATAACGAGGACAACCCAACGTGGGGCGCCACTATGTCAACGTTCAACAGGTATGGCCGGATTACCACATTTCCCGTCTAATGACCCATTTTCACGGACCACTGTCTTTGTTTTTCAGATTAATGACGCCACGGTTTTCCGACAAGTTGTCCGCGCCCAAGGTGTCGGCTTCCGGTCAACCACTGCCCTTGGCCAGGGTTGTGTCCCGAACCATTCACCCTGACGAAGGGCTGCACGAGCACGCCGGTACCGTCATGTTGGTCGCCTGGGGACAATTTGTGGACCACGACTTGACGCTGACGGCCACCCCATTGGGTAAGCATAACGGTTATGATTTTGTTTTTGGTTTCACCGACGACTTATATTATTTTCCGCGTGTTCTCGCAGATCCGGTGAACAGGAACGAACCCGAGGAATGTTGCGGCCGTCCGGATCACTTGAAAAACAAATACTGCTATGAAATCAAAATACCGGAAGACGACAATTTTTACAGGAACCACAACGTCAGGTGTCAGGATTTCGTGCGAGCGTTTCCGGGTGTCAAGCCCGACTGTAAATTGGGTAAGTGAACTCGTACATTAGAAATGAACAACCCACCGCTCCGGAGCTGATTCCGTTCTATTATTATATTTTATCCCTGTCTCAATTTTGGATTGCAGGACCTAGATCCCCGTTTAACCTACTCACCCCTGTAATCGACGGCAACACCATTTACGGAGTAGATGAAACATATTCCCGGTATCTTAGGTCCGGATACACAGGACAACTGAGAATGAACCCCGCGTTTTCAAATTTGGGACTGAAAGAACTGTTGCCCATGAAGTTGAACATCCCGGACGAGGGTTGTATCAGGTCGAATTCTTCTCAATACTGTTTTGAATCAGGTTTGTAACGTTATTTGTTTCGAAGACTTTTACATACGATATATGTGGGTCATCAATTAGATTCATATAAATATATTCGTATTTGATGTATACTAAAACACAGCATAAGTAATAGCCAATAGGTGTACAAATCAGAGGAATGCATAATAGAGGGGATATCGTACTCCAGAAGGACTTTTTTCAGTCTATTATAAATACCTAAAGACACCTTTTTTCGGGCATAGGTAATAGGTTTATTTTTTCTGAACGCTATACGCCCTACCTTCAAAACAAAAGTAATGATACACAAGTACGTATTCGTTTTAAGTACAGATAATCAACATACAGTCACATATATATTTGTATAATATAATATATATAGTATATATTATAATATTTGTCTTTTCATAGATTAATATTGTCAAAAATAAAATAATTAAAAAAGATTTTAAAGAAAAGTTTTGTAGTTTGGTAATAACGAGTATTTTTTCATAAACTATTTTGAATATTACTTTTTAGTACACTGAAATATAATTTTTTTAGTTATGAAGTAGCCTGTTTCTAAGGAATAAAAATATTTTATCTTTGGTAAATTTACTGCCAAATTTCTTATGTAGGTGAAATTAGAGTGAACGAACAGCTCGTTCTCGCGTGCATCCATACACTGATGGCCAGAGAACACAATCGGGTGGCTAAGGAGCTATCGCAAATAAATCCGCACTGGAACGACGAAATGCTTTATCAGGTAAACGGCTATAAGGTAACGTCGTAAACACTGTGAACGATTTCTAACATTACTATGGTTTTAGGAAGCCAAGAGAATTGCCGTAGCTGAAATACAACACATAACGTACAACGAATTTTTGCCCATACTTTTAGGCAAAGACATGATGGATAAACATAGCTTGACGAACAGAAAAAAAGTGATTATTATTCATCTTGAAATCGTTACAAAAATAAAGTTGATCGCATTGTTATGTAGTATCGTTGTCGACGGTTTACGGAATATTTCAAATTTTAGGGACATTGGAACGGATATGATTCCAACGCAAACCCCAACATATTGGCTGGATTTTCGGCGGCGGCTTTTCGTTTCGGCCATTCCTTGCTGCCGAATGCCATTGAACGTTGGAGCAAAGCTCATGGTTTTATCGGTATAAACCATGATATTTTAAACTCGTAACATTATTTGACGCGAAATGTTCTACACTGTTTTAGCTTCAAAGAAACTGTCCGACTTGATTCGTCGGCCGTTCGATTTGTACAGAGCCGGTGCCATAGACGAGTATCTGATGGGCCTCATGAACCAAGTTGCACAGGCCATGGACGATTCGATAACGCAAGAAGTGACTAACAATTTGATCAAAAAGCCGGGAAAAGGATTCGGTTTTGATCTGGTGTCGTTCAACATACAGAGAGGCAGGGATTTCGGATTACCCAGTTATATGGAGTACAGACGCCATTGCGGGTTGACCGTGGCCAACAGATTTGAAGAAATGGCAGGATTCATGCCTAATTCGACCATACAACGTTATCAGACAATATACTCGTTAGTAGAAATTCAAAATAATAATTTCATTTTATAGTAGACAATCCATTAATAAATGGCTAGGTACTTAGATGTTTAGTACAATATTATTTTGTATCCTAAAATATGGGTTTAACACGATTGAGCACTATATTTCTTTTTTTTCCCCGAATAAAACACAACATGATTATGTACCAATCAAAAAATTTTAAATTCACAATTTTTCTTTTTAATTAGATACATGATCATTTTTTATGGCTAAAAATTCTTATTTTCCCCTTTTCCTTTAATGTTACTTAACTATTGTAATATGTTTAACTTTTACATGATTAAGGAAACATTTTGGTAGTCCGCATACTAATATACAGCCATAACTCGTAATGTGTGTGCATGGATATTATTATTTCAAATTTAAAATGCAATTTTTTAATATTTCATTATTATTATTATTTATTATAAGATCACCGTTCGACATCGACTTGTGGTCTGGCGGAGTGTCGGAAAAACCGGCGCAAGGAAGTGTGGTCGGCCCAACTTTTGGTTGTATAATTGCATCTCAATTCAGTCTGTTAAAGAAGGGCGATCGATTTTGGTACGAATTGCCCAACCAACCGTCTTCATTTTCATCGGGTAAATATTGCTGACATAGGTACCTACCTATGTCGTGTGTGAATAGCATTTTGCAGTGACCATATAACATAACGTCGCTGACGTTTGTCATTGTAGATCAGTTACAAGAAATCAGAAACGTCCGATTGGCTCGTTTGGTTTGTGACAATACGGACATCATAGACACGGTTCAAATGTATCCGATGGTGTTGTCAGATCACGAACTGTACGTATGATATATCTGTGAAATGAGCCGAATTCAATACACAGTGATTATTATCATAGACCCTTCTAATCATCCAATCGCTGTCCTTAATTGTGTTTTAGGAATCCGAGGGTCCCGTGCAGAAGCGGCGTTATACCTAGGATGGATCTGAGCAAGTGGGCCGACACGACACTGGATACGGCTGAGCCCGGCACCAGACTCGTCAGTATATTTATCTTATAATATTACATTTTCTGAATTATACATTATGACAGGATGACGTATAGGCGAAGTTAATATTTGTCGGCATTTGAGGCTATAAAACGCGGGTCGTTATTTCGTGCATTTAGACCGCAATAATCGAAAGAAAGAAAATATTAATTACTTCCAGAAGTCTAATTTTAATGTTGACAAAATATTTGAACTTGTTCGCTTTTTGTCTGTATTTGGTAGAAAATTAATTTTTTATTTTATTTTTTTTTAATTCTATTAAAGTAAAAGTAAATTTTGAAAAAAAAGATAATATTTATTTCGTACTTAACTAGTTAAACAACACAATAAATGGAACATCCATTTCTTACAAAACCTATCAAAGAGAATAAGGAATTCAAATATTTTTTCAAAATTAAAATCTGACTTTTAGTACTGGGTAAATTTTTTATTCGCTTTTTGAGACTTTTATAGCAGCACAGGAGTTAAAACTTTTTTGACCGCCAAATATAATGACTACTCGTAGGTACACTACGGATTTCCAAAAATCTTAGCCATAAGCCGGTGACTAATAGAGGTCGTGGTTGTGAACGGGTATTAGAATACACGGAGCCCGGGTACGTGGGCAAAAAATATATTAAAGCCCGTATTTAATACCCGTGTATATTGTATATTAATTCAGAATTCAGATATACTTTAAACATAAATATTTATAATAATATAATGTATGTATATTCCAATAATTATTAATTGGTTATTAATTAATAATAAAAATTGTGTAGCTATCATATTGAATTCAGAAAGTGGAGCAACCATAAGTCAGAACTGCAAAGTAGTGAAATATGATTTTATATAAATATATGAGTATTCAAGCTCACTGGTATTTTATACACAGGTCTACACGGGTATTTTTATTGCACAGACTTTAACCCCGTCGTAGGTAAAAACACAGGTACCCGTGTAGTTCATTGCACGTGTAATGGCGGCTCCTAGTGACTATAGAACTTACCATAGACCGGGTAACTCATGCACACCAATGGTCAGTCACTATATACATTCACATGATATTTTCGATGGATATAGATATTGCCTAAATCCAAACCCTTAAAAATGGTCTAATTCTACAGCCTTGATATGAAGCATCAATAGCTAAATTATGAATTCGATTCATAATAATATTTACCGTGTATAATGATTTCACGAAATTTTATGCTGCTAAGTTTTTTTTTGTATCTATTCTTTTTCTTGACACAAAACGTGGTAATGGTGGTCATGATGTTAACCATCCCTTCTCCATAATAAAATCACTCGAAAATAAGAAACGCAGATAATTGTATATTACTTTCTAGAATTTGAACATCACGTACAAAACAAAATATTTATTTCTGTGAATAAAGATTATAGTTTTTTATTAAAACTGTAAGTTAAATTTTTATGTTTGGCATGGTTAAAATTGGCAAGTAATATTCAAAAATTACAATTTTGATTTAAAATAAATTTTTAAATGTTTGGCATATTTCGGATTAATTTAACTAATGGCTATTTTAAACTTTTTTCGAGACAACGTATTCTATTCATATACATAGATTTATTTGAAATACTTAGTTATAAATCTATGATTTTGCAATTAAACAGTTATATCTGCATGATAATTTATGATGTACACGATGATTTAAACAGGATTCGACATTGGTACGTGATTGTATCGCTATAATGATGCAGATCATATAAGAAACTAAAGTAGGCGTTCTATAGACAATCATTTTTTTAAAATTAATTTTTATGCATGTAAATCACGTATTTTGAACTATATCAATCCATAAAATCTAAAAATGAGTCCGTCAAATAACAATTAATTTAAAATCATTATACCTATGTATTTTTTAAAATAATTTTTATCGTCACCGTTCGGTTACTGCCACTTTTTAAAGTTTTACAGAGTTTTGACATCCAAACTCTATACCTAAACCGTTTGGTTACAGTGGTATAGGGCCCATATTTATTTGTATTTGCATGATTTTTCGAACAGTCCAAAAAGTAGATAGATATGCTACAAGTTTAAATTATATAGCCAATACAAAGTTTTAAACACATATTTTTGCATATTAAATTTTGTCATTTTTTAATGTGTACTACATACTTCTGTATTTTACGAATACCAAAGTGTCTCGTATCCATATGTTTTATTATTAAATACATATTTTTTTTAAAATATTTTGTATAATGCTTTTTAGATTAAAAAAAAATTTAGATTCAAAAATACTTAAATTAATTAAAATAAAATAATGTTAAAAATTTTGTTTTATTTTATTCTATTTTATTAATGTTTTAAAATTGATGTTAAAATTAATAAATATAAAATAATTTTTTTTTGCCATATTTATTATTTTAAAGGATATATTTCTACAAAATAAGAGCATGCATGCATATTTATAGTGCATATAAATCCGAGCCCTAGTCATAAGCCTACCTCCTATACGTCTAATTTTGTTTTTGTTTCGTTTTTCTGTCCGGTGTCCTACAGTCGAACGTGGAGAAAAATCTCAAATCCGGTATGACGGAAGCAAAGATACAGTTCTGCGACAACTGCAACGCTACGGTCGCGGACACCGGGATCGGGTTGGTGGATCCGGGGACGCGGGTGATCACAATAATTGAAGCGACGGACGACCTGGACGGCAACACGGTGATGAACTCAAACTCGATATTCGGCGGCACCGACAAGAGGTTGAAACGGGGCGCCGAAGCCGCCTCGCTGGCCGGCAACGGGACTGTGGAAGGTGACGACGACCCGTCGCTGTCGGACGAGATGGTGCTGGCCGGGCTGGACGTACCCAAGGCGGTGCCGATCAAACGGGACGCGACCGACAGACTACCGGACATGACGCAGGCGATCATGGAGCAGCGTGTCGACTACGACGTGGACGAGGAGTTCCAGGCAGCCAACGGGCACGGGTTCGAAGCTCCCAGGACCCGGCCGGTGAACAATTACCGTGGTTACAGCAGCCGCCGCCCGGTCGAACACTTGGAAGACGACGGCGACGACTTTGACGACGGCGACCACAATTCGCACTACGAGTACGTGCCCATGGAGTTTGACGACGAGGGTAACCACAGGTACGTGAGGCGACGAACCCCCCCCCCCCCCCCCAAAAAAAAAAAAAAAAAATACACGATTGACTGATGGTCAATCAGAGAGTTGATGAAAGTTTATCGAATTTTTCGATGCTGAAAGATTAAGACAACATCGGTGAAACCGATGAAATAAAATATATTTTTTCCCGATCGATTTCAGTTCTACACTTCTACTACTAGATTTAGGTCATCTATAATGTCAAATATTTTATTTTAAACTCATACGTTCTACGACTTTTCGAAAAAAAAAACTAGTAATATTGTAGACATATATACTTGCCTTGACCGATTACCAAATAAAATTACCTATTTAGTAGTTTCTATCTTAATAAATAGTTTAGCCAGACCATAAAAATGCTAGCCGTAACACAATGAGAATATACGAGATAGTACTTGCGTCACACGTGTACGTACGCGTATAAATATCTACTAAACATTTGCAACTTTGTTGTCACTTTTTTCTTTCGTTTCACGCAGGCCACTGACTTTACCAAACTACTTGGACTCCAAGAAGCCCGTCAAGTCCAGCAAGTACGGCGCGTCCAAGGCGCCATCATATCCCCGGCCGTCCGGTTTTAACAGTTACGGGAGCGGTGGCAGCAGCGACGGTGTTTCGTCACTGCTACACGGTCACGACTTCGTGCCATTGCGTGGTGGAAGTAGCGGAGGAGGGTTCGGAGGCGTTCGTGGAGGTGGTGCGGCGGCAGGATATTCTTACGGCGTGGGCGGCAGTCTGCAGTCCGACGGCGAATTCGACGACTATCA
This sequence comes from Pentalonia nigronervosa, assembly GCA_014851325.1. Lineage (NCBI taxonomy): Eukaryota > Metazoa > Arthropoda > Insecta > Hemiptera > Aphididae > Pentalonia > Pentalonia nigronervosa. Next base: position 14,324 of record JACXSJ010001181.1, read on the forward strand.
TGACGTACCGTCGCCGTATACCGGTCACCCGTCATCGGGTGGCGGCGGTGGTAGACCCAAGTCGTTCGTGTCGATGACTCGCAGCAACTCGGACGAGGGCGATCCCAGAGACATAATCAACATCGATCACGGACGTGGTGCTTACGACGGGGTCGAGAGTCCGTCACGTGATTACCGCGGTTACTCGTCCGCGGACCACGACGACGAAGATGACACGTACCGCGGTCACGGGTCCGCAAAATCGGTACCGAAGTCGCCGTACTTCTATCGCTCCGGCGATTACGCTCACGAACCGTCGTCGACTTCGGTCCAGTCCAGAATACACGACTTCGACGCCGACGGCAAACCGCTAAAGTCGAAAGCCTACTGGAGGATGTCGTACGTGCAGGACATCTAGGAACCACCACACCGATCATCACCGTCTTTAACCACTACCGACCACCTGCATCAGTACTATCATTTCCATTTCTACCACTACAATCATTATAGTTGCGTCTTAACCCACAATATTCGACGGTTTAAAGAATAATCGTTTTTGAGAAACTCTGACATTAGAAATTGATTATTTAAAGGCCGACGACAAAACAAAATGTAATGTGCTATTTATATATCATTGTACAAGCATTCATAGGATTGGGCAATTATTTTTTTTTTTATGGATTCAGTCGTTCGCCTACAACCGATCACGACGCGCCTCATTCATATTGTACCAAAATGATCAACACAATTCTTGTTTAACTCGGAACTATAATGATTTATTTCTCAGATATTTCAATAAGCAAAAACTGTGTACACGGAATTCTAAACGAATTATATTATTTGACTAAACATAAATGATTAAACTACTCGGGCCCCCGGAATCGCGACGCACATCACTCGAGTTTGTTGAGGAACGGTGATATGGAATCGACGTTCTCGCAATCCGGTATCATCTTGCCCTTGAACTTGACGCAGGAATCGGCGCACAGGGGCCCCTCGAAGTAGTCGCCCAACATCTTCTTGCACTGGGCGCAGTTTCTGATGCACATGGCCACGTCCGCCATGTCCGCCACCGCGTAACCGACGACCGCGATCAATACGAGAGCGGCGGCCAGGAGTGCGATTTTCTTTGTTGGAGTGGTGTTCATCTTCAAGGGTTTCCTCTGACAAAACAAAATAGTTTTCCGCCTATAATAAATCAAGATCCGGGAAAAACCAAAAGCCCAACTCACCTATTTTAGGTCGTAAAAGCTTCTTGCACTAGTCCTCGAAGTCCGAACAAATGACACTGACGAAATCGGTACCGGTGCCAGTCGTTTTATACTCGCGGCTTTTATCATTTAATCGAGTTTTTCGTTTTGAAAATAACAGCTGCCCGCCGCGCACTGGTCAGTAGTTAATTCGATATATTACGTTTGTCCGACGGACTGTCATTAATATATTAATATATATTGTCAAAATGGGGACGACTTAATTATTCTGGTGCGTTAGACGCGTCCATTACCGAAAATTTTGTTTGCAGCGGTTCTATTAAATATATTGAAGTACATTAGGAGTAATTCGAATTCTTATCACATTAAATTATAGATAATATATATATATGCGTTGTGATAATATATTGCAACAGCATGTTTTTTTTTTGTATAGAACACAAATTACTTTTTAACTGGTCGCCTATCTTAGAATAATCGAAAAACAATATTTATTATTTTTATTATTATTATTAAAAAGATGCAACCTAGCTTTTTTATATTTTTATTTTGTCAATAGCTTTGACATTTTTTTATTATTTTTTATATATAGATATAGATATATCATGTAAATTTTATTTTTAATTTATCAATAAAAATGTGATAATTGTTGTTGATGTTCATGTCGTTGATGTCTTTCAAGTTTCCATCGAATCTATCGATAATTTTAAACCATCGATGTCGCTGTAATACAAAAATATTATAATTTTTACGTGTCTTGACAACTAATACAATTCTTTGAGATAATAAATTAGATATAATATGTTTCTGGAACTATTATAATTTTTTTTTTTTTTTTGTAAAATAACGATTAAGTCTTTCAAACATAAGATTTAAAGGAACTTAAATACACATCTGTTCAAAATTTGAAACCTTTTTTAACACTAATAAAAGGCCACTGGAATAAAGCCGTGAAACTCACTAAAATTAATTCTGAGTACCTCAGCTGTGGTTTTAAACTCTTTTATAAACAATACATGTATTATGCAAAATGTAATTATATAATAATATTATAATTACATCATTGAACGGAAACGATTTTAAAGTCACTATAATACATTTTTAGCTGAAGTAGTTATTAGTTGATCCAACAATTTTACGTCGAAGTTTTAAACAATTTTTTTTTTGCAACGCGTTTGCAGACCGTAAATCGCATGATCGAATTCTCTTTTTTCAGGGAAAGTATCTCTTCTCAGGTGATATAATATTATATTAGTGTTTATATTCAATGGCGTTCGTAATAATATTTTTACTGGTAACTCTCAACTTATATGAAAAAAAAAATGAGTTTTGACATTTCAAGTGTAAGAAGTCATAAAAAATTAAAATATGGAAGTTAAGCGTTTTTGAAAATATTTCTTTTACATAATTTTAAGTGGTTTCAAAATAACATTTTTCAAAAAAAAAAAAACTTTATTTTTTATGGTTATTATTTTTAAAGTTTTTTTCCTTTCAAATGACATAATACATTTTTCATTTCATATATTCATAGCAGAATTTAATTAGGAGTATGTCGATCTATAAAAATCTAATTTCGGACAAGTAATTTAATAGTGAATTATTTGTGAATTATTCTCCGGATAGTCGTAAAATTAATACTATGTATAATTTATAAATTATATGCATAAAATTTGTCTTTAATAATAAAATATGAGATTATATTAATGTTTCTTGCAGTACATACCTTTTTACATTCATAAATCGTAAGTATTAGGCGTGTTAGCTTATATTATGCACGGTGTCTGGTCTACGACCTACAGAGGTGTTTTGGTGACGTTTTTTTTTTGCTCATCAGGCCAGCTAGGTTTTAAAAGTGGCAGCCATAGGTATGCCACGTTTTTGTATGCAAACACTTTTTCTCAGAGAGCAGAGTATGCATGCAATGATTTATAATGTAGGTAATTATGCACAATATTGAACGCCGCAATAGTGTACCTATTTTGCCTATACAATACGCCGGGCAACACATTGCAAATTGTTATAATATATTATGTAAAACAATTTATATATTATTAATATTTATGTTCACTTCATCAGTATTATGTACAATGATTAATATAGTCTATACCCTAAATTATAAATAGTTCATATTTTATAATTGTAATATATTTTGTTATATTTTGTATTCTGAGCGGAGCGATGAATATATTGATTTTACAATGATGTGTGTTTTTTTTTTGTCTGTATACACGATAAGTAGTCGAAACAATGTTTGATTTTCTTTGTCAGTATTTTTTCTGGTGGGAAAGTGAATCAAGTTGGTACTTGTTGGTACTTTTGAAAATTCCAATTAATTTTTAAAAGCGTTGGAAAAAACAAAACAAAAATTAAGGAAAAACAGGAATTTTTACACAATATTGTTTTTTAAGAAAATCGATTTTATTTTTTTGGCGTAAATCAAAAAAAAAAAAAAAATGACTGTGGATGCATGAAATTTTCACTAATTGTTTATATAACTTTTTCCTATACACAATAAAATTTTCATTATATTTTGAATTTTTTTGAGCTTTTTATAGTTATAATAATTTTCGGTTTTTTATATTATTTTTTTATTTATGTTGATAAAGAGTTTGTCAACCGATCACAGCATTTGAAAATTTGATACAAGGTTCATAACTTGTTGTAAATGAAAATTAAAAAAATAGTTGAGCGTAAGTCTATAATAATTTTTTATAAGCGTCTAAAATTAAAATTCCGTCAAAATACTCAAAAATCACGAAAAATTGCAGTTTTTTTTTGATTATGTAATTCATAAAAATTTTTCTATTCAAATCTAAGATTTGGAAATTCAACAAAAGATTCTCTATAAGTTTTTCTAACTTTCAAAAACAAAAAGTTTACCGGAAATTTGAACTAATTTTTATGAGCATTTTAAATTTGACATTGGATGTTCAAATTCGGAAGAAAATTAAATAATTTGCAAATGAAAAATTATGATATTAGTTTTTTCGTTGTAACTAAAAAATCCTCTTCGTGGATGCTTGAAATTTTTAAAGTATATACTTAACAATATTTTCAAATGCAATGTTTTCGACAAAAATAATTCAAAATGCTGAAAAATTAATTATTTTAATAGCAAATAATATCATAAATGCATTTAGTTATGAAGGCTGACAGACCGTCTTTGCTTAGACTCGTTTTTAGTATACTTAATAATATCGTATAATATCGTATTTTATCGTTTTGTAAATATGCTACTAAATTTATAAATAATTATCATTATGATTATAGTCTGTAATACAAGTTTGCAGATTTGAAATTCAGTCTGCATTATATTTCAGTATGCTGGCCACTATAAATTGAAAAAAAAAATAACAATATTATTATTATTTATTTACTGTATAACAAACAATTAATAATTAGAATCGCTCATTACATCTTTAGCACTCGTCCTTGACAGTCATAATATATTATCTAATATATCCGTAAAAGAAAATAAAACAGTTTGTTTTTACTTTACACCGTTTCGTACATAAGCGTATCTTTTTTTTTTTTGTTGACGTTCAACTCTCGTCAAATTGACCGATTTAGGTAATAACCTCGTCGTAATAATTATGCCCACGTCTGCAGCCGAGACGAAAATCTTCGTGGAAACAGGAAAACGTGTGCTGCGTTACCGTCCAGTGATCGACGACCGTCGGTCAATCGTGGACACATTGGACTTGGCAGTTGGGCGTACGCTGCAGCCGTTCGTTTGTAAATTCGGCCAAGCACACTCTTTCGGATCGGCGCCCCAACTCGGTACTCGGACGTTCTCGTGCATCATCATCACTTCACAACGCCGCCGCCGCCGAGTCTCCCGGTCGACGAGGACGCGTTTCCGGCGAGGTCGTCCTCGGCAGACGATATGGTTTTGCGGGCAGCAGGCGATCGTGGAATTTCGCAGGCAATTGCTGAAGGGTCGCCGCCGTTTATCGGGCAAGAACTACAGTCGACGACCGAGCCAAGCGTAGCTGTTGAGATTGATCCGCCCGCAGTTCCGGCAGCCGACCCGAGACCGCGGTCGGGTGCGACACGCAAGTCGGTGTGGAAAAGATCCAAGCGATATGTCTGGAACCGCCTGGTGAACGTTGCGCGCAGAATCTGTTTCTGCGGAGTGATTGTCGACGTTGAATAGTCGTGATTTTTGTCGTATTTGAAAATTAAAACAATATAATAGTGTTGTTACTATATTATTCAATAAACACATTTTTAAAAATGTATACCTAGTGTAATTTTTTCATTTTTTTTTTTTGTGTGTAATATATTACACGCTTTTGCGGAGCCGACACCAAGACACTTGCTCCTGCTGAACACACACACACATACATATACTGCACTGCATTTCCATCGATACGTAATAATATTAGTATCTACTATTGAAATATACGCACTGAAAACTATCAAAATATGCACGCATTTATGCGCTTAAAACACTGATATATGTCCTTAATTTAGTATTATCGTTTATATAGCCAACGGAAACTATTTTATAAAAAAAGTGGAACATTTTTGTTATGAATCTTATTTTTTTTCCAATTTTAGATTTTGAGTGGAGCGAAAAATCTATCTATTTTACAACGACGTGTGGTTTTATTTTTAATTTTTCATGTTCAAAGAATTTTCAAGAATTATTAACTATACATGAAACATGTTTTCACATTATATTAATGCAATGTTTTAATGTATAGATCTATAAAATTATCAGATAAATTCCTGTTTAATTTAGCACGATCTATTGGCGATACAGGTATTTGAAAAAAAAATATATCATTTAAAGCAATTTAAAAATAAAAATACTATTAAATAGTTTATATATTTTAATACATTAATACCTGCACTTGTCAACTTTCTTTTTGATTATTATATTACAATAGTTTTAAATCATTGGTTGTTATCAAAACTCATTGTTCTAAGAAACTAAGAATTTCTATGGAAAAATTTTCAAGAGTTCCCAAAGATAAACACTTTTTAAAAGCATAAAGACTTAATTAACTATAAATTTATGTTGTATTGTAAGTTGAAGACTGTAGTCGATTTCAAATATCAGTATATCAAACAAAATTAAATATAATTAAAAATATAAATAGAATATTAGAATGATCATGGGTAAGTAAAAGATGACGGCGTGTCATATATTGTTATAAATTCTTATTAAATTGACGAACTTCAGTCTAAAAAAATTATATACTTAATGGGTCCTAATATGTTCAGTTGTATAATGATAATATTAAAATTAACGAGCAACACCTGGCTACGGGAAATATGAAAAACCAACATAATTATCAAGTAACTAAAAAATTGTGCTCGAAGTCAAATACTCAGTTATATGATCACATTGGTGTCCGCTGTTTCAAGGAATAACTAATTCTCATTCACATACAATCAGTGCTCAAATTGGGAAATTGAAAAAAACGGAACTCAAATAAAAATTTAATTAACAGCGTTCTAACTAAACATTAATTTAATACTAACCTATGGGGGAAGCTTTGCCTCCCACACCCCTTAATTATTATCACCTTATTTTTAATTAAATAATTCCTAATATTTATTATTTTTAACTAATTACAACCAGAGCATTGCTTACAACCTAACCACCACCGTGGTAATAACCAATGCATCGAACAACAATTTGTATTCTTTATCATAATAAGTAATAATAATAATAATATTATATTGTGATACAGTGTGTCACTGAAATGCAATATATTTTGTCATCGATCGAAATCGATTTTTATATAATCAGATATTCTGCCTAAAATACGACAACACCTAGAATGTCCTATGACGACTAATTTAATGTTGCTAGAATTAAATAGTTCATTGTAGATATCCAATTTAAAAATTGAAACAAGAATATATATCCTTCAGCCACACAAATCGCTAAACCCGAATTAAAAACTAGTGTTTTAATACAGCAGAATAAGACAACTACAAGTGCGTCAAGTAGAATTATATAGTTAATGATTTTTATTTTTATGAACACTTAAAATTTAGCACGATAGTTATAGTATGAGCGAAAGCGGTAGTTTTCTAAAATCTCTAAAATTTTATAAGAATTTATGAAAATTTGAGAATTATAATATAATTTTACGTATACTTTTTATGCGTAACCATAGAGTTTCTAGCTTTTCCTTCCCCATAACCACTCAAAATATGGCGTTTAGGTCTATAAACAAAGACAATGGTATAAACAGGGTGATTCAAAATTTATATCACAACTATTTCATCACATAAATATTTAAAATACAGAAAAATTTATAATACGAAAGTTTTTTCATCTAAAATGATTTGTACGTTTTATAATTTTTAAAATACATAAGGAGGGTTTTAGAGAGCCAACTTTAGAAACTCAAATGGGAACTTATACGCTTTTTACAAACATAATATGAAGACATTTTTTTAATATATTTTAGTGCTTGAACAACATTAATTAATGCAAAACTCTATGCTTGAGAAATATTTAAAATTTTTATAAATGACTAAAGTTGACCAAAACCCTCCTAAAATATTGTAAAAAATTATAAAATAAATAAATTTTTTTAGATGTCTCTAAATCAAAAAACTTCCGTATCATACATTTTGCTCTATTTTGAATCAATAAATTTGCCTAACATACATTTTGAGTTTCATTCTATATTGAACTACAACTAAATAATGTATAAATATAATGTTGGAACGCGTTCAATCATAATTTCTTTTAATAAATATTTAAAAATAAATATCATTAATAATGTCATCGAATCTATGGCAACGAATAATCAAATTAATGTAATATTATTGACATAACACGGCATTATTGCTGTAAACGTTTTTGTTCATATTAACTGTACTATTGTAATTTAATAAAAACAAAACTTATTAAGGTTAATAATCAATAAAAACTAATTGACGAATATCTCAATGATAAAGAATTTTTGTCAACCTTTATAACTCTACACGTTTGCCAATGGTGATAAATTGATTATTAGTTAGTAAATAATGGTTTTTAATGTTTTAAAACATGTATAAAGCAATATTATGAATATTAAAAAAATGCTAAAATTTAGAATTATTTGAAATTAATGTACTTGTAATTTACTGAACAATTTTTCTACTAGAGTTCTAACATATGTGACAACAAAATGAATGACATACAAGAAAAATATACTTCAAGTGTAGACGTGTCAAATGTATCTAGAAATGTTCAGAAATACACAGAAAATCATGAAAATTCAAATGAGTGTATCGAAAAACCTAAAAGTAAATTATTACAAAACTTGGTATAAAAGTGATTTAGGCGAGAGAGTATTAAAAATAAATTCATATTACGCACCATTATATCTTAACCTAATTACGATATGCATATTACACATTAAATAACTTTTTATAGTGTTAGAATACTTCAAGGATGGAAAAATGTCAAATATAAGTGCTGTTTCAGATAATTTTAAAGAAGATCAGGTAAAAACATGGTTCCATTCATTTATTTAAATTTAAATAGGTTAACTATTGTACGGGAAGTGTAAATAATAAATGTTAATCCTACCGAAAACTTCGTCTTTGTCGACAGAGTTGTAAAGCTAGTCAAATCGTAATATATAAAAGTTGAATTTAAAGTAGACTTATATAGGTTAGGTTAGGCACATATTATAGGTAAAAGTATTGTCAGTTATTATAATTTTCCTTCATCAGATGCAAAAAGCAACACAATCTAACATTGAAGACGGTGATGAATTATCGCACAACCACGAGAATAATATACAATTAGAAACGATCGAAAAGAAGTTCGAGGGATTAAAAGTAAGGGTGGTTTGTCGTTAATAGTGTATACGCGTACGTAAAGTGTATAAATTATTGTAAATTTATGCCTTATATATATAGATAAAAAACGAATTAATCACTGACGAAATTCAGAAAATTGACGAGAAGTTGAGCAATGATCAGATAACAACGATCGAAACCGACATGAACAAGTATACATCACAAAAGTCGCATCTATCCATATTTATATATTCATACATAAAATAAATAATCGTTTTTATTGTGGTATAATTATCATCGGAGGATTCAAAATGAAATGGAAATTACGAATAATGGAAAAATAATAAAAGAATCGGAAAATGCTGCTCGTTTCAAAGCCATCGTGGACAAAATGGTGGAAGTCCATAATCATATCGACCAGTTTGCAGTAGTAGTAAACGGTCTGAAACTCACGGTCAAAGATGCGTGTGAAAATAAAGAAACAATTACAGAGATAATGGAAGTGTCGGAGTATTTGAGGGCCCATTATGTTTCGCAGGTGACCGAAAACCAAAGAAATTTTACCGAGCAGATAAACAAACACGCCGGCGAAATCGACCAGTTAAAAGCGTACTTGGATATTAAAGTTAAAGAAATAGATACACTGAAAGCACGTGCTAATGATCAAAAACTTTGCATCGATTCTTACGAAAAATCGATGAAACACATCGCTGATAAGGTATATACAATATTGTGTTCCATATTTATTGACGTCTATATAATTTACACATCTTTCATCCACAAAAAAAAAAAAAAAAAATAATAATAGAATTCGGGTGTATATGTTTATGTTGAATGAATACCTGCGATACTAAAACGTAGTTTATTTTTAACACTTATTTCGACGACGACATTAATCTGTATTAGAAATAAAGAATAATTTATCAATTAACTATAAAAATTAATTAACTATAAAAATTTATATGAATAAAAAAAAAAATATTAATTCTATAACACATATAAGACTCGATGGAAAAAATGGCTTGAAATTAAAAATCTAAAATTAATCAAATCAAAAACAGCTATGACAGGGAATTATTGTTTATTATATAAATAAAGGAATAGAATCATTTAATCAACTAGATACCTATAATCAGTAGAAATATTTTTAAGTGAGGGGAATGCTCAAAACATATATTATATTACTGTATATAAATTAAAATATAGTTGAATGTATATAAACAAAAAATTATCCAATAAAAACAATTGGCCAATCAAAATATTTATATTGTAAGTATAAAAAAAATAATATTAATGATATTAATATTTTTATACATAACTACAAAATAATTTATGCGTAACACGTGCTAAAAATGACTATTATATGTATACTTTAAACATACCCCTTTTATGACGTATATTGTACCTAATAACCTAATAATAATACATTTATTGATAATAAGATTAAATTTAAATTAATGTTTCAGTGTATATATATATATATATATATTATATGGTTATTTGAGTAGAATCATATTATTATCATTATTGTTTTAAAATTATTCTAAACAGTTTAATATTGGAAAAGCATGTTAAATTGTAATAATCGACTTTTGTAATTAAATTCCCTACTAGTGCTCTCACCACAAGCTTGCTGTCTGAATTGAGTAGGTATCTACTTCTAAATGTAAAGTACAATGACGTATTATGCTATAAAGTTGAAATAAATAATTAAATTATACATATCACATTTTGAATAAGTACGTCGAGACGTCTTATCGAATTTCATGTTCATCTATATTGTATTGTTGTCACAATTATAAATGTCTAAAATATCAAAATTATTATCATTGCAGTTATCAAATTTCTTTTCGCACATAAAGCAACTGCAGAATGAAAATGTTCATTTAGCGGCACCAAACAAAAACCAAAAAGATTTTTTTTTGCTATTAACTGTGAGTAATTCTACACATACAGAGTAATTTATCGAACATACATAGCATCTTTTTTCTTTTTTCTCTGATTTTTTTAATTTTTAAATAATTCTAAAAACCATATTTTGAAATACTTAAGATTTTTCGTACCATTTAAAGAGTGTTAAAAATAAAATAAAACTGTGGCCAATTTATGTTTTACAAAATATTTTAAAATATTAAAATTATTTAGCAGATAATTCGCCTTAAAATATTGATTTACCTATCTAAATCAAAATTCGAATTATGTACTATTAACATAATAGTCTTATGATATTAGCTCGGGTGTCTGGCTATTTAGTTATATAAACAATTCAAATAGATAATTTAATATTTATTTGATCATATTCTTATAGGTTATTATTATTCAAACAATTAATACAAATTTTAAAAATCAGATTTTGAATAACTGCATTATTAAAGAAAAATAGGATTGAGCATTCTTGCAGATGTAACAACTTGTATAGTATTATTATTGTAATGTTTAAAGAAGATTCGCTTACGTCTATGTAGGGATGACCTAGTTCATGTTTAGGGTTTTTTTTAATCATTAGATATACATTGACTTTTTCGTGTTTTTTTTTTTAGAAAATGCATTTAGACATATATTAGGCTGAAAAAAAATTAACAAATGTAATTTATAATAATTTATAGGAACAATTGGAACAAATTAACAAGTTATTGGAAACGACAAAAATGCAAGATATATAATAGATCACCTATGTAATGCATTTTAAAAAAGAACATATCGACAATCTTGACAAAGATTTATTCGTTTACTGAATATTATTAAACACGATTAATTAATTCATAATGGCAATTATCAAACCATATAATATTAACATTGTACTTTTACTAGCTACGTATATAATATTTTTAAAGTTTATAATATTATTTTAAGTCGGGTTTACAGCTACGTCGTCTGTCGTGTCGTATTCAAAAGTTATAAACTCCACCCAAACCTGGAAATTTCCCGGTAGATCATGGTTAGTGTATGATACCATGAATACAACAGCCTAACAGAATACGCCACGCCATATGACTTAGCTGTGACTTAAAACTTCTACTGCATACAGTCATAAAAAATATTTTAATCTGTATATTTATAAACGAATGTGTCCTGAGTGACTGATTTATAATCAACGGAGAGCCGAACCTATTAGAGCTATCGATTTGATATTTTGATGGTAGATTAATATTATAATATTACCGTGCACCAAGAAAGGATTCTTCAAAATTTTGATTTTAAAAATAAAAACAAAATGCCTTATTGATACTATTTTATTAATAGCTGTTTTTTCCCGACGTCGCCTAATTGATAAATATGATAAATAAATCTAAAATCACAATCCACCTGTGGTGGATAATAATAATAAGGTATAATACAATTGTGTACGTTTGTCCTTTTTGGCAATATATTATATTATATAATCAACTTACCTTAAAAAAAAATTAACACGATTACATATGAAATTGGACGCATTGTTGTTAAATTTATTAATTCCACTGTACCTAAAAATTAATAAAGTAATAAATATGCAGTTAAATAGTTTTATTGACACTACACTACACTACTTTTTGTGGAGTTAAAATCAAGTAACGTCGTACTTGAAAACGTGTAGCTTAAAAAGTTAACAAACGTATAAACGTATACGCAATTGTGTTTTACTTGGTAGTGAGTAACCTATTTTCTTACGTGAACCAATAGCAGAAATAAACGAATATTATGCGGTTATGATTTTCACAAAACGGAATTCGGAATTTAAGTATGCTCGGTGAAGGGGAAATTATTCTCAACGCCTTAAAAAGCTAAACGAGACCCCATTCGTCATGACACGGACGGTGACTTTTTGAATCTTTGTACCTATATTGTTGACATTTTATCCAAGACTACAATTGAACTCGATTAACTCGAACTTTTTTAACTCTAAATCGTCGATACTTCGATTTTTTTCTCCGGTCCCTAGAGTTTCCTATTTAAAGGACTCTATATTTGTTTAACTCGAATTCTTGGACTACTAGAACTTTTTTGACGGTTCCTTCAACTCCGACTGAACCAAGTCCGATCGGATTTGTTAAATGACACAGTCCATATATTTTTATGAACAAACGGCGTCCAGTGATTTAAATTGGTCACACATCGGTTTCACAGCTCTTTTAATTGGCGAACAAACACCAAACACACTTGTGTGATTCTATTTTTTTTTTTTTTTGGGTTTATACTACAACTGTTCAATTATTTCTATAACAGTTAATTTAACTACTTTTTGTAATACAGTCCTCAGGGTGAAAAAATGTATATATTTCCATCTTGGTATCATATCAGTTAAAATGTAAAATATAAATATTATTGAGTGTTTTACATTTTTTATAATTTAATCTGCGTGAGTATACTTTAATATACTATTACTTATATTGACTTGTTGTGTAAGCCTCGCACTTTATCTGACCAAACTCATACCTTAATGAATTATACTATTAAAATTATACAACAAACATATCTAAGATTTTTCAAATACTTATAGTACCTCCAGTATAGGCATCGATAGTATATTTTATTATGTAATGCGCGGGGGGGGGGGCATACAATATGATGTTATTTCACGATCATAAACACTTTAATGTTACGAGTAAAAATGTCTATAAGACGATATTATATTAAATATGTATACAACTTCAGCTGCACGTCGATATGCATCCATCAAATATTTGAAAACAATAGAATATTATATTTAGCAATTGGTGCGTGAGATTAAAAGGATGAAGGATGATATCCAACAGTTATAAAAAACACACATCACCACAGTTATATTTTGTAGCTATAACATAGGTTATATTATGTACATATAGATACAACAATAAAACTACAATTGAATGTGGCACGGTTGTCTGGGACTCACGCGGTATATGGGAGACTGTCGTCAACTCGAACGTTTTCAGAGAAAATTCTTGAGTTTTGCCAGCCTCAAATCAAAAAATTGTCTACCCTCCTCGTTTTTACTATACCCTACTTTTGACTCAACGCGTATCTACTTGGTAGTTAGAACTAAATCTGCTGCAATGTCACATACATATAGTTCAACGTTTCATATTGGTCGGATAATACGTGATTATTGGATTACTGGGACTCTATACACATACGTCGACAGTAAATATATAACACATATGGCAATCATATATAATATACTTGTCCCTAAACCGAGTTTTTTTTTCGGCATTACAATGTTGTTATTCTGCGTCTCTACTCGTCCGCTGACGACGACGTATATCAAATTAACCACGAACCCACAGGCCAGCGGGAAGTTGGCGCCTGGCGCAAATTAGCGTGTATTCCGCGATACTGAGCATGTTGCGGACGACAGACTCGATCGAGTGTCTATTGCACCACCGGTATAAAACCAACGGGACCATTACCTTTTCCGGCAGTGTCGTCCAGCCGACCGTCCAGAGGGTCTACGATAGAGAAAAAAAAAGCTTCGTAAGTCGGATGAGTGTTTCGGCGCGAGACACATTATTCTAACGGCGTTGACGTTATTATTTTAACAGGACCCTTTGGTTTTTTTTTTTACAGGAAAATTTCAACTCCGCGGCTACAATAATCGATAGCGATATGAACACTCCATCCAAGAAAATCGCTCTGCTGGCCGTCGCGCTGGTCGCCGTCGCCGCCGTCGGTTACGCGGTGGCGGACATGGCGGACGTGGGCTTGTGCATCAGGAACTGCGCGCAGTGCAAGAAGATGTTGGGCGCGTACTTCGAGGGGCCCCTGTGCGCCGACGCCTGCGTCAAGTTCAAGGGCAAGATGATACCGGATTGCGAGAACATCGATTCCGTAGCACCTTTCCTCAACAAGCTGTAGAGTGTGGTCCGTCCGTGACTCCGGCAAGACCGATTAAAATACTATATACTTACGAGCGAATATTATTATTATTATTATATACTTACGAACAAACAATTATTAAATAACGCGCACGCCACGCAAATATATTATATTTTACTGCAGGCTTCAGCCATACTTACCGACTTGTAGTAAACGATGTCAATAAACTTTAAGGTTTGATGATTTTGTCTATGGGGTACTCGTTCAAAATAAAAACTTGACCGATTGTACGCGGTGTATTGCACTTAGAAAAATATTAATGTAATAAACCGACATTGCTATTACGATTTTTGTTGTTGTTATTATTATTATAATAATAATTGTATCTAGTGATTTATTTCTAGACTCGAAGAGATGGCGAAAACTGGACGTGTTATTTAAGATTATATTGACGAAGAAATACGTTGGAAAACGATCGTTATGATCAATTGACGTATTATATAAGTACCTATAGTTAAATAAGTTAACAAAACGTAGGTATTATTAACTAAATCTAAACTGTTAGTTTATATATCGTAAAAATTAGTCAAAATAGAAAGCAAAAAAAGTATAAAAAGTCTTATTTTACTATGTGGTTGAGAAATTTTGATTGTATTAAAACATCTTTTCTACGAGTGAAAGAAAATATCCAATCAGACTTTTTTTATCATCATTTTGTTGAAGGAAATGTAATGAAATTTATAAAAATTCTTTTGATCACTGTTAAACAAAAACATATTTTGATAAAATAAAAATGAACTAAACAATTCGACGATCCACTATAAAGAAAAAATTAATATTGAAAATTATTATTATATTATAATAAATAATATAATAAGCCACATAATTGCAGAATAAAGGTATGCAATACTTATATAGGTTACAGACTACGTTAAAAAATACATCGTATAAATATTGTTTAGAACAAGGTGTATAATACAATTAATATTAATAAAAATATATTATTGTGTAAACTAAATCACACAAATGTAAAGTGTTACCGGGAGTATTATATGTGCAAATAATTGCATTACTGCAGTACCCATAACAGTTTAAAATAAATGTGTGTAAGTCATTTCTTAAAATACTTTTTTTTTTACCATTATTTAATATATTTAATAATTTATCACTTTACAAAGTTAGAAAATCTAGGACACCGACCTGAGGCTCTGATGTACTCCCTGCACCAACAATAAATCCGGTTGAACTGCCTATCTGGCCATAGGTGTAATTCTGTTAGTAAGATATAGAATTGCAAAACATCGAGAATGAATTACGAGTGACTACGAAAACATGGAAAATATAATCATAAAAAGTCGTGAGAAATAATTGATACATGCCTACTATATATAATACTAGCTTGCTTGTGCCAAATATTTGTTTGTTTTATAAATATATTTTTGAAAATATCTATTTATCGTAATATAGCAATATAATGATATGTAACCAATGACAATACACCAGAAATCCTAAATTACCCGTCGTTGCCGAGTTTAAGTGTAAAAATGTATGTATTCTTGTTATCTGGCAAGATTATATGAAAATTATTAGAAAATATGTATACCATATTATAAGTCGTCGATCGTATATTATTTTATTACACAGCACACACAATACAATTTATTATACCTTAGATACCTTAGAGCCTGCAAATAAAATGTGATATACGTATAATGTATAGCTAAAATCTCACGGCTTATAAGCGCTTATTCATTGATGTATTAGGTACACAGTTTATACGTAAAATGTTGTGTTTTGCCGTTTTCACCACCTTAAGATTATTTACTAAATAAGTTGATCCGTATTAGATTTATAAAGACTAACGTGTTTAAGTTCAGGCGTTAGTTGGAACAAAAATAATTTACATACAGATTTTTATTTAAACGATAAACTAATCATAACAAACATGTTTATAATAACTATTATTTCACGGCTACCGTACCATTTCTACTAAAGTCGGTGGCCTTCGTCGGCCTCAGCATTACCGTTTTTCAATTGTATTTATTACCGCCGTGGCGCGTGAAAGGAACGCAGTAATTCATGTAGGTACATTACACCGTGCTCGTCAAATATGATCATCGGAAATATTCGCGATTTTCGTCTTTTTTTGTCGTTAAAACTTATAAGTGTCGCCACTATGAAATCCTTGGATCATTATCGGCTGACGATGTAAACCTCAGATGGCTATCGGATGATAACGACGAACTTCTCACATCGTTATTGGCTAGCGACAGGTATAGGACGAGAACGTAGTCATCTCGCCTAATCAAAAACGGAGACAGTTATAGGCACCGTACAATATATTTTTTATTACTTTTTTTTTATTGTTTGTGTACTTTCAGATTATCCCGACTACTGCATAATATCAGCATTTGGTTCCTGCAAAACCGCCATACATATTTTCGCATCGCATATCAGGATTAATTCATGGGCGGAGATCAGAAGAGTTTAGCCCCCCCTCTCCAAAAAAAAAAAGATCAAACGTCTCCCAGAATTATTGAACGTTTTTCAAAATATAAATAGGTACTTATTTTACGATATTTGTTAAAATTTTGGAATTTAACAAAATATATTTTTTCCTGAAATTTTGTTAATAAAATATTAATTTTTATTCTTATACTCGTCGTTGCCGAGCCTGTCACTTTACCAGGCCACCGTTACAACAGATTGTTCTCGCAATGACAAAAATAGAAATTTCCGATAATCAGACTTTGATAAACACTATTTAAACTGTTTAAAGGTACGATGAAGATATCAATATCAATATTGAGTGCGCTATTGACATATTTGCTAATAAAAATAGGTTTATTGTGTTAAAATAATAAAATATTTATTGTATTATAAATTAATAATTTTTAAAATGCATATGTAGATAGTATTTTTTTTTTAGATGGTAATTTAATAGTTAATGCGTATTGTTGGTAATACTGTTGTTAGAGAAATGGTGTAGGAACGAAGCTCTACGACTTATTTTGTAATGAAAGATTTAACCCCTCCCCTTAAAATTCAATCAAATCTTCGCCTATGAGTTATTGTAATTACTGTGGTATTAGAATTTATCAATATTACGGTTATTATATATTATTATTGTATGCATATCCTATACTATTCTCATAACTTACAAACCTAATTTTAAATTATTTCTATGTATTCGTATTAAATTCTAACTATTTCCTATAAAAAAAGTGATAAAATCAATACATTTATTAGTCCGCTCAAAATCTAAAATTAAACACATAAATGATAAACACAGAAACAATTATATGTGGAGGCATCCACAAGCAAAAGGTAAAAAAAAAACACTAAATATAGAATGATGTATCTACAGTAGCCAAAAATCACAAAGTACTGCCGCTTATCAACCAAAAAATTCAAAAATAATATTAAAAACTTACATGCAAAAAGTTAAAAGAAGTTTGAATAAGCCTGCAGGCAAATCCTCCATTAAAATTATAAGATTATATTTTTATGGAAGCTGAAGACTGCGAAAATTTTTATTTTACAAACTGATAAGATTAAATATAATTAAAACATAAAATAATGAAAGAGTAGAGGTTTATTGGCGGCCAGAGTCAATTATGCAAAAAAAATAAAATAATACATCTTTATACTTTGAAAAAAAATGGGAAAGACAATGGTCGCTCGTAGGAAAGTGCATTTTTTGAAGTAAAAATTTTAATTAACTATATATTATAATTATTATACAATTATATTGTAGTAGAAACCAGAGACTACAGTCTATTCTGATTTTTAAACCCAATAAATGAATCAAGTTCTTTTACGAATTATCGGTTAAATAGTGATTTGCTAGCCAAATTTAGAAATATGTCTTAAAATTAAATCAATTTAAGTATAATATAATTATAAAATCAAAATTTAAAAATCATGTCACTAATATTAAAGAAAATGGTTAGGATAAAAAATGTATTATTTCATAAGAAAGAATAATTTTATTTCTAAATTAGAAAACATTCATACAAAAATCAAATGTATTTATTATTTTAAATATTAATTAACAATAGGTAATAAAGCTAATCTTTACAATAACGTCATACACGAATGATGTATTATAGATAATTTTTAACATTGTTCTTAAACAAACAGATTATTCTATTTTAAATTTAATTTTAATACCACTTAATTAATGATTTTGACAGATGTTGTGATAAGTGATTAATTATATATAATAATACATAGTATAAGAGTTTTTCAGTTTCTGCTGCTACATGACGACTTTTTTTTGTTTTTTTTTCTCAATTATAAAATATATATTTACTATTTTATTCATATTTTCTTTTCCGATTTAAAGTTTGATTTTTTTTCGTCTACGGGTAGCCAAGATAAATACGATAAAAATAATATTTTGTTTAAAACCAATAAAATAAGTTAACAGTCGTTTGAAAATAATATATATATATATTTACTCGTATATTCTGGTTTTCAAAAAAAAAAAAAAAACAATCAAAAGTTCACATTTTTTGTGCACTGCCAATTTTATCACCAGATTAGTATACGTTTCGACCGTTAGCGGATAACTAGATGCGATGAACTCTCCAACACTGTAGTCATCATACCTTTTGAAACCTGCTAAGTACTGAAATTGGCGCCTGAATAATAACCGGCAGTTTGAGGAGTTCTCGTGAGGAAAAGTGGAATGAATAATTTTGAGGGACTTACTAGGATTCTTGGAAGTTATACTGGCGAATTTTGCAAGTCTGCTTGAAACCAACGTGTTGTTATCGAACTGATTGGCACTGAATAATTTGCTTTGTGTGGCGAAGAATAATATATACCATTATGACATATTTTTGTATTCAATTTAATAATATTATGCTTTAGACGTAAACCTATGATTTATTTACAAAAAACTTACACGTTAAAGGCTTTTAAAAGTTTGTGGGGGAGGGGGCGTATCTTATTATTTAATTAAAAATTTTTTGCATTGTGAATTCTGGAAAAGTCTTCGGGCACCACGTCGGTGTAATCATTATGGTTACTGTCGTCATAGTACGCGTAATCATATGACGAGTCCTTGTCTTTGGTGGCGGCTTTTTTGGCACTGCCGCTCGACCCGGTGGTCACGAATGCTGTGGTTGAGCTAGCAATGACATACTGCGTCGTCGAAGAGGGCTGTTGTGTGGTGAAAGGCCTCGGTTTTTGTGTAGTTGGTGCAGGTACGACGACAGTGGACTTGGCCACTCCGCCGTCCAATTTGTTGAAACTATACCCGACCGATAACGTTGCGTTTATCGACTTAGGTTTTGGCTGGATGAGTGCGTTAAGTTCGCTCGGCCTTAAGTTCGTGCTAGGCGCTGTCTTCAGCGTTTCGCCCGCCTCCTCGTTAGTGCTTTGGTGGTAGCTGTTGTACGGATCGAACTTTGCTTTGAAGTCCTTAGAGAAGTACTCGGTGGTGGATTGGAATTGTGATTGCTGAGACGATTGGTGCTGTTGGAACGAGTTGCCGACATTATTTGGTGTTGATGACTGGAACACGTTCGTGGACTGTTGATATGCGGTTGGTGACGACGGCTGATACGAGTTGTATTTTTGCGTTGTGGGAGTCACGGTCTGGAAGTTATTAGATGGTTGGAAAGTGTTTGGTTGCTGGAAATTGTTAGCTTGCTGGAAATTGTTTAATGGTTGGAAAGTTTTAGCTTGCTGGAAATTGTTGGCTTGCTGGAAATTGTTGGCTTGTTGGAAATTATTAGCTTGCTGGAAATTGTTGGCTTGCTGGAAATTGTTGGTTTGTTGGTAATTGTTGGATTGCTGGAAATTGTTGGCTTGCTGGAAATTGTTTGCAGACTGAAAAGTATTTCCTGGCTGGAATGTGTTACTGCCCTGTTGTTGGAAGGTGTTCGTTGTCGGGTTCTGGATGTATTTTTGTGTTGTCGTATAGATCTTGTCTGATTGGAAGTTTGCCGGGTTCAAGTTTTGTATAGTCGTGGAATAAGTAGTTTTGTCAGACTGGAAGCCTTGATTGTAGTTGACGACGTTTTGTTGGAAATTCTGAGCTTGATCGTTCGCCGGACGGAACGCGTTATTCGTCTGGAAATTAGTGGACAGTGCCACGTTGATCTGGGATGACTGGAAACCACCGCCATTGTTGTTGTTATTTACTGGTGAAATGCGCAGGAAATCGTTATTTTTTGGCTGATTATTTTGCTGGGCGGTGTTAGAAAACTGTGTGGTCTGATACGTGTTGTCGATGGAATTTGCGGTTACGGTAGGTTGTCCACGGTACGTATTACTGGTCGATGGAGCAAACGTCGTGGACTGAATAACGGTGGTAGGTTTAGCTATTTTTTGACTGTCATACTCATCAGCCTTAGTCTGTTTGTCTAAGTACGTTTTGTAATTCACACGGCCGCGGTCCTTGCTACGGTACGTTGTCGGCTTGTAATTGGACTGTCTAACTGTGCTGGTGCTGGTGATAGTGGCAGCGGCGGTGGTTCCGGTGATGCCAGAGGCGGTGTTCGGAGCACCCGTGGCGGATTCGGCGACCGGTTTCTTACCCGTCAACAGTTTTCTGAACGGCGTTTTAGTATTCTTCTTCGGCACGTCTTTGGATGAAACAACTACTCTGCTATCATCATAGTCATCTGGATTCTCGATGCCTCTGTTCTTGTTGCTGAAGAAATTGCCCGAGCTGCTGCCCCTCAAGAGGTCGTGCTGCAGCCGACTGTCCGTGGCGTCGCTCCTCTGCAGATAGTAGTCGTCGTCGTTCTCGGACACTGCGTTGTTGACTGGAGTGGAGAGTGAAGGCCTCCTTGGACTAGGTTGTGGTCGTGACGCCGCGTTCGGTGACACGCTGGATGGGCCCAACGGTATTGGTGTAGCTTTACCTGATGTGGCCGGAGGTCCATTGAAACCTACGAGAACATCTACAGATTAGTATTAAATACGTTAATTGGTGGGATTCTAGTGTGCTTAAGCCCCTCTCCCCCATTAGCACCTGAATTTAATTTATGATATTTATGATTAATAAGTTCATGTTATATATTAATAAATTTATTCAATATATTAACAAATTATTGAATAGTTATAAATATATTTATTTAATATTTAATATTATTGATTGGGAGTATAGACGTGGAGCGAATTTTTCAGTGTATCAATTGATCATAAGACTAACTGAAAAATAGAGGTCTTCAGCATTCTTTATTTTTTAATTTAAATTACACTCCGGGGTATAAGACGTACGAATATCGTTACCCTTACAATTTGAAGAGAAATTGAAGGTTTTAAAACTATAACATATAGGTACCGCCGTATTATAAAAATCTTATCAATTGAAATCCTCATTTTTAGAAATTGAATGGAAGAAAAAAATTTAGAGTATTGCGAAAACACACAAAATTAGAAAATTGTAATATAACATCAAATCATATCGGTATAGGTTGCATAGTACAATATTTAATTTAATTGTGTAGTAGTTTCAATTTGGTTTTCAGTTAGAACTATTAATTAAATATTTTATGGTTTTTTAAAAATAATTTGTTAACTTTTTGAATTATGTTGTGGCCAATGGCAAATAAATTAATAAATATTAGTATTTTGTTTTGTTAAAAATGTAATGTTCAACTACGTGTTTATTTGCCCATACTTAAAATGAATACTCGTGTATATATTATAGAAAAATACCAGAGAAAACCAAGTTGAAATCGATTTCTAGTAGTACTAATACCAACTTACCGAGCTTATACAAATCGAAATTGTCGCTGTAATACAACGTGGCTGCCTCGCAGTCGATGTTGTACCAGTCGTCGCAAATTTGATTCTCTTGGTCAAACGCCGTGTTGTTCGGGCACAGGAACCGGAAATCTTGAACCTATAAACGATATTATATATTAAAGAACTATCTATTTTTATGTAAACGATGACGGGGTGTAGCATTGATAAAAGGATAAACAAAATTATTTGTTGCAATCTACTCACCCCGGTCCCGACGACGTTCACGCAGACATGAAACATTTGACAAGATGTTTCGGGATCAGCGTAGTATCCGCCCACGATTTTGTCCTTGCAGCTAAAACTGGTCGGCGGCATTTCATTTTGCTGGTAATTTGGAGGTTTCTTCTGACCGTTCACTACACCTATATGTGTACAAGCACAAGTGCATTGAAGTTTTTTAATAAAATAGATTTTATGTGCGTGATAGTCGTATTTTTAATATCTAGTATATTATAATATTATATAATGAAAATAAAAATAATAATTACAGGCGAACAGCGTGAGGAATGTCCAAATCTTGATAGCGGTCGTCATATTATCGGACAACATGATGCATATATTTCTATATTATCAATATATAGTATCTGAAACACGTAAAAATATAACAGCACATGAATATCATTATTATTATTAATAACCGTAAAAAGGTGAAAGGTAAAACGCCACCGCTGCGTCCGCGTAATATATTTTAATATACGACATCGCCGACGGATTGAGGATGTAATTTTTTTTATTATTATTATTATTATTTAAATGTTTTATCCATAATATTATAACGGCAATATGTGACTCGCACTGAACCCCGATAGCGATTTCCAGTGTCGTAATAATGTTATATTACACAGTATACGACGGACAAGACGAAATTGCCACCATAATTCCCGTTTACGAATATAATTACGTATAAATAAATAATATACGTTTATAATGTGTTTCATTTATCGGAGAGGATCGAAAACAGCTGTCGATTGTAATAATTGCATAACAATAGAACCGGAGTGGCTGCCATTACATAATAATATATTATACCGACAAGCGTCTTCTTCTTCTTCTTCTTCTTCTTCTTATTGGGAATAGCACCGACATGCGACTGTCGTGTCGTATGAACAAGGCAGTATAAAAAAAAATACTCCTACGTTTATCGTATTGTTTTTATCCATTACGATTGCATCATCGAACCGTTAATCGTTATCGCCGTCATCGTCGTCATCGTCATCAGAGCTTTCACCGTTTGAACAACACTGCTGCACATCCGTTCTGAAAGTTCGAGCGTGTGCGTCAGGCGAATCGATAAATGCGATAAAAAAAAATCCAATATGCCATGGGAAAAATTGCGATTCAAATACCACGGTCATCCGGTACCTAGATAGTATAGGTATGTATTAGTGTATATAGTCATGTCATACAGGTATGCATATAATAATCGTCACGAAACTGGTTTAGGAAGATTATGACTATGAGAAACGGATGGATCACGGACGCGGAGAACAAGAGACTCAAACGCGAAAAAAAATTTATTAAAAATAACACGCGATCGTCGATCGTATGATCTGCGAGTCGTGTTATCATTTCCGACGGATTTAATAGTGGGAATGATCTGCGAACATTTCATGTGTGGCTGAGAGACAGGCCTGCAATTCGTATATGCGTGCGGTATGCAGATAATTATGATGATAAGAAACGAATGCGTTTTCCAATATCTGCATAGACGCCAATAGTTTCCCGAAACGAAATCGCGAGTGGAATGCATATTATTATAGTATCGTTGTCAAGATTTAATATTATATAATATTGTACGCGTCGCCCGGAGATCTAGTTATATCGATCGGATAGCGCCTATCATCGTCGTAGTCGCGGTTGAGAAAAGATCGTCACGACGAACAGATCGCGCGGGCGGGCGTCTTCTATAATAATAATATAGTGCCGTGAGAACGTTCGCGCCAGTCACGAATCCGACCTCCCCCTCCCCCTTCCAGGGTCACCGAGCTCAGGACCCGCCGCAGGAATGAAATCCTTTGCAGTAATGCATATAATGTTACAATCATAGATCCCACAACGGTATTTTTATATTATTTCGTCGTTGTCCGAAAATATCCGCAAACGATTGAAAATGGCTCAGTGTCCGCACTGTTTATCGGGCTACCAGATTTCAAATAGCTGCAGGCGTTCGTTTATAAAATAGTTGATGATAATATATGGCTTTTCGTCGGCTCGAACAAAATAATTGATTCGGACGAAATACGCAAGACGATCAGATAATAATTCCACGACGACTGTATTATAATAATAATTTCTGTAATGTGCATATTAATATTATAATAATCCCTTGCGCAACTACCGATGAAGCAGAGTACGCTTCGATATTTGAAAAACTATTAGAAGGAAGAGTTTGGAGATTTCTTGACTGAATTTTTTTCAACACTTTGTTAAAAAAAATCAACCTTTTCTTACAACATCTAAACGAGATTAAATAGATTATTGTAGTGGGAATAAATAAATCAATAGTTATAAATTATAATATTTGAGATCAAACGTTTTGATATAGCGCATAATGTGTCATCGACTGTCGTTTATTGTTGAGCTTGGAACATATTATAATAATATAATACACATTATATCAGTAATATATTTATATTTATTCGTAAATTTTTGTTCTACTCGAAAATAAGATAAAACGCGAACATAATATTGTATTAAAATTAAAATAATACACACGCATTATTGTGAAGAGAAAAGATTACTGAAAAATAAACAGAATAAACAGAAATGCGTTCCCTTGCCTAACCTTCGTGTTTGTATTTTATTTATTCGTAAGCTGTTGAAATAAAATAATACAATTATAATTGACCAACTCGAGCACGAGTGTGTTATTGTTTATTACAGCTACAGCGGAGTCAAGAATAAAATACTCGTCATATTATAATATATTATAATAACGTTTCGACAAAACTCGACTTCTATTATGACGATCGTAAAAGCGTGCTTAATAATAATTAATATCAGTGTGTTTCAAAATCAATATATGCATAAGCAGTGTACCAACTATAATGTTACATATTATTATAATATGTATCTAATAGGATACAACCTGCAGAGTGCCAGTCTGGCGATGATGTGATTGATGTTCGTTCTATACAATATAATGGACGATAGAGACTGATGTACTCGTGATCGCACTGTTACGAATGCATAAATATTATAAATTATAATATTATTACTATTATTATTATTACTTATGATGTGGATAAATAGGAACGATTCGCTGAATCGAATTTACCAACGAAACTCCACTCGAGGTATTATGAGTGCACATGCTTGTAAATCCCTTATAAGAATAATATAGTAGATTCTTCTATGTCGCTATCTAGAATTGTTCGTTATCTCGAACTACATTGTAATCCCCTTAAAACAATCATTACACTCAATACCGTTTTGAAATTTCGAATTTCCTGATATCTCAAATTTTTTTCTGTTCCCCTCGAGATTTGACTTAATAAAAGTTTATTGTATACAGCCAATATTATTATGTGAATTTGTGTTTTTTAGAACGATGTGTAATGCGCGTCTGGTGGAAAATGAAGGAACGTCTATAGGAGATTTGATCGATCGTATGCCACAACGAGCAGATATTATCTGCAACTATTACGTGAATACTGAATTGTATTCTCATTATCAAATTGCAACACATAATATAGCCAATGTATTATTATCAGGGCTTATTAATAATGTTAATAATGTTATGATTATATAACATTATACATTTTTTAAAAAAAAAGATTGAAATTTGTAAACATTATTAAAACGGAAAACGATAAACAAAAATAATTTAATATCACAAAACAAAACATAATGATTAACAAAATATATAATATATATATATATCATTAAACAAAACATAACGCAAAATGAAATATATAAAATGTTAAACGAAAATAACACAAAAAAAAATTTTTTTTAATCCATTTATAGGAACTTAAAAGTTATAATATTAATTTCGTAAAAATATTTATCCTGCGCGATTTAATTTTATCTTAGCAACCAATCCAAGAATTTGCTATATTCCGTTTTCAGGCTATTCACACCGCATTAGATATTATTTTAAAACGATAAACGCAAAAGTTGTGTAAAATGTTTAGATTCCTAATG
Organism: Pentalonia nigronervosa; assembly: GCA_014851325.1. Taxonomy (NCBI): domain Eukaryota; kingdom Metazoa; phylum Arthropoda; class Insecta; order Hemiptera; family Aphididae; genus Pentalonia; species Pentalonia nigronervosa. The sequence goes on from JACXSJ010001181.1 coordinate 40,963, forward strand.
ACGATAAACGCAAAAATTGTTTAACGTTTATTACTTCTAAATAGCGATAAACGGAAACAATTTTTTTTTAAATGCAAGCTCTGATTGTTATCGTTGGATATGCATAGTTTGCTAATTTGCGGTATTGTCGTCGTGAAGAATCGTTCGCACGAGGATTTGATTTTAATAATTTTTTGGCTTTATATAAATAAATAAATAAATGATTTTTCACGTATACGAGATGCACACGTGTGTCATGCTCTGTACGCCAACGCATTATTAATATTATAATTTTATACCATGTATGATACGCATGCAACGTATACAGATAGCTATAACTATTGCCGCAATATCTGCATAGTTTGCCACCGTCGCAGATGCACTTTCACCCGCGGTGCCGCCTCGCGTCGTTGTATCTAATGACACTATAATAATATTATAATACAGTGGTCGCCCGTATAAGTATAAAATGTATATTTTATTTTTATTATCGTATAGGTACGTGCCTCTATATATTTTGAACTATCAGAGCGCCCACATTTGCGATATGAAAAAAAAGAGTATAATAAAATGAAATTAATGCGACACGGCTATATAATAGTAATGTGTAGCTGTGGCTGCAGCAATGTTTAGTAATTATTATTATTGGGTTTTACGATTTGTGACGGTAGAACCGCGTCAATCCGCAAACTTAAACTGCAGTCGTATACAATAGCATAAATATTAACGTAAGTTTAATATTGTTATACCGTGAGCTACTCCATTACGATTGAGTTTTTTTATTTATAATGATTGAAACGTATTTAACGACCATTATGTGCTTACACTATACATTTAAATTGTTGACGGTTGGGGGCTGTGGGTCTATTGCACATTTTGAATATTTTATTTATCCTAATTTCGAAATCAAGAATTTGATCAGTAGGTATACCTACTAGTTTTAACATTACCACGCTATTGTAAATAAGTAACTCTGATTTTCATATATTTTGGGAATTTTAGAGCATAATATATTTTTCCAATTCATTTTTATAACACATAATTATAGGTATATAATATAAAAGCATGTATGCTTATATTTAAAGGTTTTTTTTTAGTGTTGGTATCTATAAAATATTTATAAATTTATAGTCCTGCGGGAATGTTCTATGCATGTAATACTTGTCTTACAGCTGGCCGCCATATTCGATATATAAATACGTACGTTTCAGAATATTATACCTTATATGTTATAAACTTATAACCTTATTATAAGGTATACCTATATATGTTATAAACTTATAACCTTATTATAAGGTATACCTATATATGTATTATAGGGCGATGCGATCGTCGACGGATCGATCATTTTGTATTTATTATAACAGCGATGACCGATGGCAAGGGAGACTTTAACGCATGTCATTACCTAAATATATGTATATTACCTATTATGCGTTTCGACATGTTGTAGTTTGAGGTAAAAATGTGTTGTTAACGTGCGTTTTTTTCTGAATAATTGACGATTTTGATTTTATAATTATTTTTGTCGAAACATATAGGTATCCACCGTAACAGCTGTATACATGGTCGATTTCATCTGTGCATGCGTTACGATCATAATAAAGCGCGCTGCAAGATAACGAGTATGACGATGGATTATGAAATAAATCGTGAAGTGTTATATTTGTTTTGAATTTCGTAATTCCATGAATGCGGTTTTTTTGATAATAATTATCGAATCACTGTAATAGAAAGAAATGTAAAGAAAAAACAGAAATCTGTCGATAATCAATCAATGTATTGAACGATTGAACATAATATATTATTACAATAGATATTCGTATAAAAAAAAATAAAATATAGGTTCCCGAAAATTATGGCTCATCGGTAATATAGGCATACCTGTTATATTAATTCAAAAGTATAAATAAACATAGCTCAATAGCTGTTATTTTGAAATCGACAGTGTTTCTATCATAATATATTATGATAATATTAAAATAATCCATTATAGAATATGTATACGTTACGCTTGTTACTGATGATTTTGAAATGAAATAATAATGATTGAAAATTACAATTTACTAAAAAAAAAAAATACAATTTGTGTTTTGTTGACGTCTGTAATTTCGTTCAGAAATAAATTGATTAGAAGTTAGAACCAAAAGTGATGTAAAAATATGAAATATTTATCGTATACATATATTACTGTACAATGTCAACAAAAACAGATCCAAAGAGATAATTATATTACCACTGACTTACTATAGACAGTATACTCTCACTCATAACAAACGGACAAGTGGACTTAATCAGCAATAACTCACTGTGATTGATAGCGATCAACCTGCACGTAGTAATAGATAATTTTAACCTTTCTCTAAAAAACAACGTCGAAAGTGTACTTAGGTACGTCTGAAAGTATGTTAAAGTAAACTGAAATATGGTTCGATTAATCATATTAATCATTAGTTCCATACGTCTTACATTATAGGTATAGTATTTGTAAACAGAACTAAAAATAATTGTTATATCGACAAATGGCAATAAATGAGTTTTTTTAATAATAAACAAATATAATTTGTTGAGATAATTCATAAAAATAATTAACTGGATATTTAAAAAAAATCCATAATCAACAAAATTTATATTACGTGGATTTAATATAATGGGCAATAATTGAGTACGATGTTCGATTTTAGTGGTTAAAATAGTATAGGTTTATAAATGAATTATTAATATTTGAACTAGTATTATACAATTTTTAATATACATAAATTACAATAAAATAACATACGCCAGAATAAATAATAATAACATACTAAATAAAGTATATTTTGTTTTATGACGTCAGTCCGTGTAATTTTTGAACAGACTTCGTAAACCATTTAATTTTTAAAAATTAAAAATCATTTAAGTGCCATTAATAATAATTAATGAAATTTAAATTTACATTAAACTTCCATAAAATATGATCCAGAAATAACTCTGCAGATGATAATACGAGTACATTAGATTTAATTTTGTGGTATATTCAAAGTCAACCCGTGATTTCTTTATCGACATTTATAATTTTATGCGTGGTGTGAGGAAAGTAATAAAAAATTAAAAAATCGACCTACTATCCGGAAAAACTTAGTCATCGATCCGCTCGAGCATAGAGAATCATAGCGGGGGGTATAGGTCAGACGAGCAAACCGGTCCAACAATTTTGGAAGTTCATTCGGGACCGCGCGTATCGTGTAAGACTTATAATATTATATCATAAACTATATGAAGTTACGATAACTTTTCGCGAGCGTATATTACTAGAGCATCATCGGGGCACGACGGCCGGCGGGAAAATAGCGCCGCGCGCGCGAACTAGCACGAAAAATCGTCACTTTCACCGCAACAATGAGCGCAGGGCGCGCGCGTGTGTGAACCTCTCCGCGGAAGGTGGAAAACGGATGGCACTTTAAACGAGCGCAAATTGTGAAATCCGCCGGGTCCGATTACCCAACTGCAGTATACGCGAGTTCCCACATTAAAAAACGGAGATGATCCGACGCGGCGGCGGTGCAAGGACTCGACCGTGCCTTATAAGTAGGCCGCATTCCTGCAGCTATATATATATATATATATAGAGCTAAGTACAATATAATATATATATATATACGCTTAATATTATGTGTAGCCTTCGTATACCGGGGACGCTGCCGCGGGTTCTCGATTATCATAGTTCTGATAATATTAGAATTTTTACCATCACAGTCGGAACGTCATTATATACTATTACGTTTCAGAAACAATAATATATAGAAAATAATAATACATTATAAATTGTTAGACTGCAATCGTCCCGCGCGCTTTATTTTGTGTGTACGCAGTGACTTATCTTTTCCGCCCGAAATCACGACGACGACGACGACGACACCGTATAATTATTACGATAATGTGTATTATAATCGTGTTCTATATAACAATATATATTATATTATTATTATTATTATTATTATATGCTCGTGCGCATCTATATCAAGGCCGGTCACGTGCAACGATAACGCGCCCGAACAAGCCCGAAACCGGTGAAACACATCATCGTCCGCAATACGATTATTAATGTTCAGTGGTCCATTGTTTCGTCCGTCTCTTCTACTCTCGCCGCGATACAGAGCAGCGCATTATGCCGTCTCGCATTTTTTGTCGTATACATATAATAATTATAATATTTTAATATTCATCAAAGACGCGTCGTCTCGGTTGCGTATATAAAATAATATTATAATGATGACATTTAAACGACAACGCGATCATTGTTATAATATGCTTCGGGTACCTATAACGAATCCCGGACGAAAAATTCGAAAAAAAAGTCCATCTTGAAAGAAGTCTATTTTTAAAAAAGTAAGATAAAAAGTCCGAAAAACAAAATATTCTATACACAAAATTTAAATTTAAAAAATATAATTAATTTTCTTGTATAATATTATATTTGATTACTATATCTTAATATACATACAGTTTACAAATATTATATTTATAATATATTTGTACTTGACATTTGTAATTATATAGGCATAATAATAGGAATATATATGTATATATAAGAAATAATTATCAAATCAATTATTGAATAAGAAAATAAATATATGTTTAAATAAATAATAATTTATATTTTCGGATTTTTTTCAAAATGGGCTTTTGTCCTCAGACTTTTTGACCGATTACCACCTATAACAAGTCTGATAGAATATAATATTATATATAGGTATCGGATGGTCGGTGTTGATATTATATTTTATTTTTTTCGAGAATTTCAAATTTGAGTTGGCACGAGAATTTGTCAACGTATGTGTTCCTGTATTGTATATATTGTATATATAATATAATATAATATATATAGCATATGTCATTGATTGCTGTAGGCCGGCCCTGTAATTCACCAGCGGCCGAGGTCACCCGCTTCAAAAACGTCATCACGATACCTCCAAGTATAAAGCATAATAATAATAATATATAATGTACGTCGTAGCAGTGTATAATAATATCGTCGTATTAAAACACACACATCTATAACCTATATGTATATTATATTATATTATTGCTGTTACTATAATTATTATTATATATTCGCTATATATTCACTAATGGTGGTGCCAGTGGGCGGGGGTTCACGAACGCGGCTCTCGTGTCAACGATGCGTGTGATGCAGTGCAGATGCGTTCCTTAAATTGAAAAAAATAATAAACTAGTTTAAATTTTTACAAGGACTTGCTTTTCTCAGATGCCACGATCTCTGATCTTAGACTAGACGGATAAAATATATTTCGACCCCGAGCACGCGTCGTAATTATACCACGACATCAGCCCGTTATATTATGGTACATTGGCAGGGTTCGTGTTGTACAAGTGATTAGATTAATATGTTTGTTTATATCTGTACAACAACGAACAAGATTTTTTTATCCTTCGTAATTGTGGTTATTATATGTTTTTTTTTTGTAATTACTATAATCGAGTTGCTAATCAATAAATTATTGTATTATATACTTGTATTAGTATGTAAACAGTGCTGAATGCAAACATTACATTCAAATTCGTAACGACTTTGTTACCAATATTTTTCATCGGTCGTTTGTATGCATAACAACACATTTGTGTGTAATAAGTATTATGTGTTTTTGTGTCTAGACATTTTAACAAATTGGTTGGCGCACGTAGGTATACTTTGAAATCCGACGCACCATATGGAGGATATCGTTTCCACGGAATTAATCGTTTTGTTGATAATTTTCAATTTTTTTTCGATCTGAATCGTGCGTTGCATCGTCACGCCAAGTAACCATCTATAACTAAAAAATTTCCGGCTCTTATTGTGGTGGAATTTGAAATAGTGTTAGTAGGTATATAAATTACCGAACGACGTTCAATGATATAATTTACACTCGCAATGTTTAAAATGCAGTCCGATTTCCGTCCGTCACGCGGAACAGCGTCGTAATGATGTCGTTATAGCAGTATTATCGTTTCCGATCGGAAATGCCGGGCAAGAGTTAAACGGTCGATGTTTTCGCTTCGGTCGCCTTTTACGTGTGGATAGACATGTTTGGGCGCGAGGGAAAGTCTGTGTGATTGTCTTTGTTGACGTCGTCGTACTCTATTACAGCAGTGTACGTTTGTAAACGTTATGTACCTATAAATATAATATGTAACGGCGGTGTAAAATGCACGCGTTCTCATTGTGAATCGAAGAATAATAAATTATCATGTCGGGTGAACTCGAGAATGGGACAATGTTTTTATTTTTAATTAGACATATTTTCTACACTGATAATATTATTATTACTACTGTAGCTGAGTTCCTGTTTTGTCATCGCATATGTATATTATTTTTATAACTGTTTTATGTGTTTACGTGAAAATGAAAATAGAAAATTAATAGGTACTTTACCTGTTTATATTATATATTATGCTGCTTGTTGAGAAGTAAAATTAACTCTGAAGTCACTCTGTCGTATATAGTCTTCCTTATACTTATATGAGAAACCTTATATAAAATAAAGTGAAATACTGTATTATAGTCCTATATATAAACATATATCGTCAATAAATAATAATACCCCAATGTGCCGTGGATAAAACTGAACCGTTTTGTATTTCGGTGAAAGGATAATAGGGTAAGGAGAGGGACCGACTGCAAAAGTTCTATTGCAATTCACGGACGTCGGCGGCGGTGGTCGTGGAGAAAGGAAGGTTGAAAAAATGCCATCGTCGTACCTGTGGATAGGTTGCGATCGCGATGATAACACGCGGCCCGACCATCACGAGGACGACAATTGGTCTTCCAATTAGCGCGCTCGCTAACAATCCACTGAAGGTATGCGCCTTCCAAGAGTAAGGAATGTGATGTCAATATAAAAAATAAAATAGACACCACGTTAATGGCTGTCACCAGAAAGTTTCGATGTATAGCTGTATATTAGGTATGTGAAATATTATTATGATGTCTTGAACGTTTATTATGACAAAACCTATAATAAACCAACCTTTTATGACTTGTCGAGAGCAATAACAATGAATCCATTTTTTTTATTAAATCTGGTGTTTGCAAAACAACACAATAATAATTGATATATAAGTTACATATTTATTACATTAGATTTCAAACGCAAGGAGATACTCACCGTGGACTTATCAGAGCGCGTGATGAGTTGTTAACGGTACAAGTTCAGTATAATAGTATTTGATAATATAATATGATACAATTAGCTCAAAAATTATAATATATATATTATGTGCTGTGACTGTACGGCCTATCATTTATAATAGGTATACGTCCGTTTATATTTGATATGTCATATGGTTACGTAACACAAAATAACTTTTTATAATAGGCACACTAATTTCAGAAATCTATTCCGAACTCTCTGTGGTGTACTGCTCGTATAGATCGTACGGTATGATATACGTTATAATCTTAGCTGCAGTGAGTGGGATTATAATAGTAATTGTATATTACATTATTGCTGATTACGTACATTTCGAAACGGCGATGGTCGGATATACAAAAAATTAAAACGACGATGGATTTGCCACAATATTTATGTATTTATGTGTGTTATTATATTTGATTTTTATCTGGACGTGTGCATTGGCGAGTAGTCGGTGACGGCTGGTGGGAAGAATTGTTGGCAATAATATGGACACTTTACACGCGGCAGTGGTTTTCTAAGTCGTAGAAAGGTCAATACTGTCGTAACCCATCAAATTTTTTATATACTTAATTTCCTTTTCGTTATTAACGATTATTTGATTTGTTCGATTACATATTGTGCATAAATACGTACATAGATGTTTCCTTCTAGCAGCGGTGCATATTACATAAATCACGGTTAGTTATTCAAAAGTACCTACCACGTCGCAAAGCGAAAGCGACTTCGATATTATTCGAACATTAACACAGGTGATGAATCATATCTACTCTCGCCTTTGGTGTTCAAAAAAGATAGTTTAAAAGCGTACCGTTGTGATCTGCAATAAACTCTACAGAGTCCGTTCAATGTTTGTATACAAGTCTTTACTAAAATATATTCTACATAATATTATATTATGTAGTATAGGCATACGGTTCTCATGGTTTTATCGTGCCACGTTATTGTGAAGACAAACTATATACAAAATATTTTACATTGTTTTATTAACACTCGTTATCGCATATAAAATATTAGTGGGCATTATTACGTTGACTGGTCATAAAAAAAATATATATATATTATTATAATATTACGTGGGTACTTTGGGAGGATCGGGAAACCGTGCTTATACCGCATATTACACTCGTCGCATTAGCGTGGTTACCACTGCACAGATTACACGACGTCGGTCGAACGGGACCTGTTGCAGTACCTATTTTTTATACGGTCAAACGATCTCTCGTATCGTTCAAATGGCGTTTTTGCAGGAGTACTGCAGAAGTATCAAAATATAGCAACAAAAAACGCTTAAACCAAAAATAAGTAAACATCATGATGAAGTATGATGTGCGCGATGTCGTGTCCTTTCTATGATGCTAGAGCAAAGTGTGGAAAAATTCTAAATTCCTTACGCCTATATCAAACGTTATATTCAAATTAATTCGAAAGATGCGAAAGCACGATGGCTTTTTATTATAGGTACCTATATATATATTATTAAGTCGACGCATAGATCACGAGCTGCGGTGTTGCTATTATTGCTCTGTAATTGTGAATTTCCAACCATCGCCGCCGCCGTTTCCCGACCCACCACGTCCCGATGCCGATCGGAATGTTCTGAACCTTCTCGTTTACGTAATAATAAAAACGGATACACACAGGCGTATTATATTAATATTATTATACAAGTACTATCGTCGTCGTAGTCTTCTTCGTTCTCCTTCCGCGCACCACCGCAACCTTTGCCCCGGTGACTTTCGATTTCGTCTCGATGCGATTTGGCTCCTCCGGCGAAAACGTGTGACCGACGAGTTACACGCCAACAACGCGTGTATATCATATATAATAATATATGTGTACATAATACGCGCATATTTTTATTTTCGCCAGTACCTATGTTATAATAATAATATATGTAGGTAACTCACAGGTGACGAACCGCGAGATTAATAGCAACCGCGCGTTTGACCCCGAACCGTGACCTCCTGCCCCCAACCCACTCACCCGTCATCCGCAAATCCCGCAAACCGTTGGCCTCCCGATACGGCTCGTGTGTATACGTCATAGATATTATATATATTATGTGCACCTCGAATACGCACTCTGCACGGATTGCATTTATGTATATATAATAATATAAAGGTTCACAATAATAATATAGCATGAGACTTGCTTTCTCTTATTTTCCTCTAATGACTGCCGTCCACGCGCGTGTCTTTCCGGAAGAAAGTACCTATATGTACAATATTATTATTATTATGCGTATACAGCATATGTGTGTTCCGATGTAACACACGAAAAATACTAAGGGGACACCTAAGAAAAAACTGTCGAGTCACATGCCAACGCCGCCGCCGCCACCATTAACGCGTAATTAATAATGCTTTCAGACAAGTCATTTTAGAGAATTCCACTACGTTTCACCGAGCTGATAATATTATATTATGTACCATATGCGATGGCTGGCACGGAGCTTTAAAATAAGATGAATATTTCGCGCGTATTTTTAACAAAAAATAATTACACGTACAATACTGTACGTGGCAAATCAGATTTGAAAGTCAAGCGGAAACGAACACAAGTTCCTATAGCACCCGATGACTTTATAATAATATATATAATAATAAATTATTCATTATTACGCGGAAATGCGTCTTACTGTGTTTGTTTTAGATACGTTGTCGGGATCGTTGCAATAGGTATGTTATGTAATATGTAATATGAATGATAACGCGTCCTTTTCGGGTGAGTAATCATATTACATTTTAGCCGTACATTGTCTCTTCACACGTTAGTCGTGTGATTTATGGGCTCGGGACCATTTGTGTATAATATATTATAATTGTAGCCCATATTATTTTAATAATTAATAATTGTATCTGTACGTTTTATATATAGTGTACCTATTGGTGATTACAATTTACAATACATACAAGTGCCTAACCCGCGTGTTCTTTTCAAGATTATGTCATTGTAAAATCTGTTCTCTGTTCAACACATAATAATATATAAATATACAAACTATGCACTCTTTGGAATTCTCGTTTTGTAGCCCAACAAGTTTTTCAATTAGGTAAACATCACAATATATATTACAAATTTTACATAGATATAGATAGTTGTTTGCTTATTTGTGTAATGAAAAAAATATAATCAAAATATCAGATGAGTATTTTTCAGTAATGTTCGTAGTAAATCAATCGTATCTGTATGTTATAATATAGACGGTCCTATGGTTTAAGCACAGTTAGTCTGCTGCAATAGTAATACGAAACGAGAAACGACGAAGAGCAATTTTACGGCTATTTTAGATACATCATCATAAATCCACCACGGACTGCAGTGACGACAAACGCGTTTTATGCTGACATCCTCTGTTGAATAATTACACACTAATATATATCCTACAGGCGCATTTCGTATAATATTAAATATTTTATAACGTGCACGCTCAACCGTGTTAGTGTGTTGCGAGGACGACACAGCATATCACTCTTACCAAAGACTTTTTGACAGCGCCGCCGCCGTGTAGGTACTCTACAATAATAATATTATCATATTATATACACGTTAACTCTTGTATTATACCTTAACACAATGATAATGTAATTCGGCTTTGAATATATACGTAACTCACGTTAATTCCTTTGCACATGGGTCAAATGTTATACTATTATTATTATGATAGGAACAATGGGATTTTGCAGTATACTCGTCGAATTATCACGCACCCATCGACCCGACGACGCAGTAAACGTACCTGTTGCCCGCGAAGTGAAAGTGGAATAATATATCAGTCAAATTTTTCCGTCATCGATTATGTTGCATTGTTTAAACGTGCGACTATAGGGCTGTGAATTAATTGAAGCATTCGAGTGTTTTTCGTCAAATATCTTCGTCCAAATAATCATCCAAACACATGGTGATAATATAATATTTTTCTTATTTTGATAATACATAATCATATTTTGCCAATCGCAATAAGTTTTCTTTTTGTACTTATTTTATTCCCAGAGTCATATCAATAATAGTTTGACAATGACTTCCGAAGACAAATTATTATTTGTTGATGATTGTCGTCATTTGCTGTATAAGCGCTCGTTGATTAATACAGATAGGTATAAAATCAATGCTATTGTCGGACTGTATTGTTGTCAAATACCGAAATGTGTACTTAATACGATACAATTACTATATAAATATAGAAAACAACAAACGTGATTTCGATAAAGGTCTTATACATTATATATTTTTTATTGAAATTTATCAGTTTTATCAAACGATTTAATTTTGATCTTATAGGTTAGCGTATTTTAAATTTAAAGTGCATGTTATTGCATATATTGGTATTTTTTAGAGCATATATTTTGCAAATTTCTAATTCTCCTTCGTTCAATATTATAATATATGATATTATATGGTGCATATTATTAAGTTTGCGCCGTACGCTTGTGCCGATGCACAACGAAAGCTTTAGATGTGCTGGAGTGGAACGTTATTATTTTAATGGACGACATTATAAAAAAATAACGAATAACAAGTCAATAAATATGGCGAATTCTTCTACTTCGAAATCAGACCAAATTCCTATATTGGAACACGGCGAATTCGACTATCAAATGGGAACCCTCGCTCCGATCAACTACTTCACTACTATAAGTTTATATGATTTTTCAGTCTATTTCACGATGAATACGACTGTATGCGATATTAAATTTGTGTGTTACAAGTAGATTCGGACAATAATATTTATAAATGTATACAGTGTGTCAGTGTGTGACGATGAACACAGCCGCGGCATTATTCATATATTCATAGACTGAAATCAAACGGTCATTTTGCAACGTTTATATATTGTATTATTGCAGAGGCTGCGATGATATTACGAAACGCAGATATTAAAATAATATTTAGGCAAAATTATTATCTCTGTGCAGACTACCGCGGTCCTATATTATAATAAACCCGCGAGCCAGCGTGCTTATAAGCGTATTTATGATGCGTGCAATATATAATATAGTTTCTGTCGTTCGACTCCAAACAATATATTATAATATAATATTATTACTATTATTATTATGTTGTATGGAATAGAAGACCCGCGAAACTCGGTTGCAATTGAAGAAAATAATTTATTATTGTCTTAATTCTGACGAAATGACTATAGGCGTTCGCTCATTGTTCGTTTTATATACATACACACAACGCACAGGTCGCACGCACACTTGCACACACAAACGCATTTAAATACAAACGACTCGATCGTGTTATGTAAATGCGTGATCTTCAGTGCCTAAATAGATGTTTGAGTAATCTTCAAACTAGTTCTATTAAATTTGAATTGATCAAACAGGAAACAACAACTGCTCGGACCAAGACAACGGCCATTGCTATTGGAATATTACACACAAAATATAATATTTTACATAATGATATTTATCTTATTACGTATCGTTGGCCGATTAATCGACTATTTAAAAAAAATCAAATTAATCGTAATCGTAAACAACGCGATGATACTCGTAATAATAATATGTATAGGTATTATAATAAATCGATGTCGTCAACTCGTAAATAATATATAATAATATTATACCAGGTCTATATAATAATGATATTATTTACACAATCTATGCATATACCGTCGGTCGCTCAAATGATTAAAAATCTCAACGATGATATACAAGCAAGTCGAAAAGGAGGTACGAAGTACCTACATAAATAATAATGTACACTTGCTTATATATGTTTAAAGAAAATTGCCAGTCCTATAGATTTAAGCTTCCTAAGGATTTCGAATTAAAAAAAAAAGTGATGTTTGTTGAAATGTACCTATTTTTATGATATTGAAAATTACTAGTTTTTTCCTATACGTATAAAAACGTATCGTTTACCTAGTGCGTATAATGTATATATATTAAATATAAAGGCAGCTAGGTTTAGTAGTAACATAAAAGTGTATGCGCGTCGTGTTCCGTCTGGACGGACTACTGGAATTCGATCGATAAAAAATCCATTAGACGTCGACTAATTCCGTGGTGGAACTCTAAGTCGTTAGACGGATATAATTATATAGATATTAGGTGTAATAATATTATTAGAAAGAACGCGACGTAACGACGGATTTGGAAAACCGAAATAAAAACGTTCTCACACATGACGACACAATAATTCATGTGTCCAAAAAATAAATCCAAAAAAATCGTGTTATACCATCGCGACCAGAGTAGAGTCAATGCGCGGCGTATATTATATTATTTTAATATTGTTATATAGTGCTTCGTCATTTGGTTCAGATTTATAGATGACATTTATGTGTGCACAGAATCGAATTACGTATTCTCGTCACGCTGATGAGCCGTCAGACCGGTATAATACACATATTATAACGCAATAATAATTGCAATAATATTATATGTTTTCGTACCCATCGTAGACCGCGTGCAATACAAAAAAATAATATTTTAATATAGTGTCATCGCGGAAATATTATTCACGGGAGAAACCCGCGGTGTCCCGCAGTATTTAATATCATCGAATATTAATATTATTATATGGTTATCGGCCGTTTTATTACGTGATACTCTTGCGGTTTTCACGTAAAAAATTAAACTATTAAGTGTATTTTATATTTGAGCTGCGCGTCCCGTAATAATAATATATACGACGAAGACTATTGTGACCGCCGATGAAAAATTATGCAATGGTTGCTTCTCCTGCGACGTCGCAATAACGGTCGCGTATACTATAAAGATGCGGACATTGTATAAAATATATATATATATAACGATGAATTATGTGAACGACTTTATATTCTATTACTATTTGTTTAAGTATATATATATATATATATATACTATATATATATATTATACGAACAGGTTATTTTTTTGTGACAAGTGCCTATAGGTGTATACTGATGTACAAATCGATAAGACGTTCGTATAGACCGAACGCGTTTTACCTATATATTGTTTTTGTTAGTCGACGCAGAACCGAATCGAAAAACGCGTAAAAAATAAAAAGCGATTACATATTATATATAGACATTATAATATTATTATTATGACGACGTTGTACGAATCGTTCGCAAAATAATGTGCCTACATATTTTATGCGTTGGATTTGGAAAAATATACTAAAGTATTATATGTTATTGGGAAAAAAATTAATATTTTGTCTTCGATAGGTATATAAATATATAGCCACCACCGTTTTCCCACTAAAATATTTAAAGTTTAAATGTTGTTATTTATTTATTTTTTTTTTTATTTCGCAAAAGTTTAAAAAACCATACTCGCTAACCGACAATAATAAAAATAATGTTAGTCGTATAATAATGTGAACTATAATATATTGTCTGTAGTCGATTTACCTGTGTGATTCCTTTTAGTGTGTTCGCAGCAGTGCATTTGTAAACTCACCCGGCAGCGCGCACGTACTGAAGACCGTTCGGGTAAAAGTGATGATGAGCAGCAACAGCAGCAGCAAAGGGTTCCTTCCTCTGCTTCTTCTTCTTCTTCTTCTTCTTCTTCTCCTCCTCCTCGCCGACGACGGTCACTATTATGATTCCACCACTCTCGGCAGCGGCGGCGGCGGCGACGGCGAGGCCGAGTCCTCGTGCCGCGACCTATCTCAAAACACGACCGTCGCCGACGTCGTAACGATTGTGTGCTGAACGTTATTAAAATAATTTCGTTTTCGTTTTTTTTTTCCCATATATGACAACAACGCGCGCCCGTTACATAATAATATAATAACACAAAAATAGTAATAATAACGCGGACGTCGTCATCGTCTGCTGAGGTATTCGCGAAGAATGTGTGAACGTGTTTAATCGCCGATCCGCAACCGCGGTATATACGCACTATCGCCTGGTATATACCTGTACATAATATAGGCACTGCCAATCACGCTGATCATTGCAGTCGTAAGCGCGCACTTTTTCTGTGGGAAATCTGTTAAAGTTCAGCGCGCGATCTCACGCGACCGTCGTCGTCGTCATCGTTTCGCCGTATCGTGTCGTAGAAATCCGATAATTTATCATTTGGAATTGTATTCGATATATTTACCTGTATACAACGCGTATTATATGTACGTTATTATAGTTGTGAGAACTCGTATTATAATATATATATATATTTAATAATATCTGTGTAGTACGCGTATCGGCGGACTCGCAGCCTTGATCGAACGCTTTCCAAACCTCACGATTCGCTCTGAGCTTCTCGTTATAATATTATCATCTTGGCTGGATAAAAACATTATAAGGATTGCCGTGCCGTTGCGACCGTGTTCCTATGAGTTTACGTCGATTGGTCGTATATGACATTGGCTGTGGTAATTTTCCTCCCGAGACGTGAATACTAGTTTAAGAACGTTATGGAACTGGAATCAGATTTATCACGATTACTTGACAATTTTGAAGAAACGTGGGTTAGTAAAATGGACACAAACGAGAAAAGGAAAACTCCCAAGATTTTCAATTTTATTTTGGAATTGCTATGCTGATGAATATAACATACCAAAACCAATAATTCGGTAGAAGGATGGCGCAATGGATTTTCATTATACTATCATTAAATATTAAGGATAGCTCATAACCTATAATTATTTTATCATAATTTATAGTTATTTGTACACATATAATTATGAGAAAAGTTGCGACAAAATATTATTTTTACATAATATACGTATTATTTTTTCATAATTTATAATAATTTTATGACTAATTTTATACGACTAATTCACTGTACACCCCCTGTTCCTATTTATGGCTGTTTTCGTTCAAAAATATTCGATTATATTTATTTTTTTTTTAATCTTAAAATTGACTTTTGCGTGAAAAAATCGTAACTTGTAACGAACCTACGATTTTTGTCGTTTATAAATACACAGTAGAATCTCGATTATCCAAACTAATTGGGATCACACCTAGTTCGGATACGTGAAAGTTCGAATATTGGAAATTGTTTTAATAAATACATTTTATGTATACGTATATGCATATATGTATATCTTGATTTAATATTATTATAATCCAACATATCACAAAAAAAAAAACATACAAGTTGTATGTAGTAAAATTACATTATTTAGAATTTGTTTTTATTAATTATTTAGGAAGATATACATTTATTAATTACATAAAAACATATACATATTTGACATATATTAATGGTATTTTTTTTAATAAAATTCCCAATTTTCATTTGATGAAAAGTTGTGGCGTTAAGATAATAGAACGTTAAAAAAATTTCAATTGCAGTTCGGATAATAGAGGCATCGTATTTTCAATTAGAGGAAATGTGAGAGAGAGTGCTCGTAATATCAGTGAGATTTGACTTAAGATTCACATATTTCTGCCACCTTGCGTGTTAAATTGAGACTGTCGTGATATTGGTTTTATTTTTATTGCCTGACTGTAAGGTTTTTGGTAATTTGAGTTTTAATTTCTTCGTAAATATCAAATTGAATATGTAGATGTATAATCTATAATAATATACTGTACTTCCATATAAAATTTTTGTTAGATAAACTGGTATTACTAATCACTGATTCAGGAATACAAAATTATACAACCATACGTATAATAAATAATAATGATCTACCTGTATAAATATTTATATTTATATGTTATGTATCTTACTAAAACTATAATATACAAATAATAATTTTATTTAATATATAAAGGCCAATCAACCGAGTAGTATGTCTACAAAATGTATACGAAATACAAACAAAAGTATATAAATTTGAACGACATCGAAAGCGACTGGCGTCAAAATAATAGTAGAAGTAAAATAACAATGCAATTTTTTATATTTGTGGCTGTCTTTTGAATCGAATATCTCTCATCATTGATATACAATATATTGATCGTTCATATATAACTGTGGTGCACGCTTACACCCACATCATATGTGATATTTATAGAATAGAAATTTTTTATAATGAATATTCCTAATCTATTTTATTGTTGTCACCGCGGTATTAAAATGAATTTCATACTGAATAATTTATTACAGAGCCCACAAACGAATAGGTATAACATTACGCGTACATTAAATAAATTAGTCCTCAACTCCTTATAAGCAAAGTAGATAAAAAAATAGGTTCATGAAAAAATGTACTCGAGTTAGTTTAGTAAACGGTAAGTTATTTTTTGGCCTTTAACAAAAAGTTATTACAGTCCGAAAATTATATAATTTACAGTTGATTGATTCATTTTAATTACATAACGTATATATAACAATATAATCATAATTATTTTATTTGATAAAATAATTATTAGAAACGCTAAGTTATGAGGTAAGTATATAACCTAACCTAACCCATTAATATATTTAATTTTAAAAGTATAAAATAATTTTGTTAAAAATGCATGGTACATTGGTGCTATAATTTCTTATTGCAATTGTATAGTGCCTAAAGTAATTATAATAATATTATGTTTGTATCTATTAAATTATTAAAACAAGAAATATTTATTTTATTTGCTTATTTTTATTCAAAACATTTTTCATTAGTATTATTTTTATTTTAAGTAGACTTGGTCTAAACGTAAGCTACACTTATATATATCGAATTATCATGATTTCAACGTATGCCTTTTTTTCAAATTAACTGAAAAGAGCTAAGTTGTTATAATGAATAATTCATGTTATAGGTATTAAATTATTTATTTACATTATTAAAAAAATAACCAACTATAGTTCAGTTAAAAATTTTAAAAAATTAAATTAGTTTTACACCTTTACAGCTATACGTACATTAGATATAGGTACATTTATACAGTTAGAACCATGATAACTCAAAAAATATATCATAATATTTGAAATAATTTTCTCCAACTCTTTCACTCAAACCCAATTTTTTTTGTCTCTTTCGGGTTTGAGTACGTATTATACATGCTCGATTGACGCATATCTTGCAGTACGTTTTAAGTCGTATTACATATTATGCATTTATTAATGAAACAAGGAAGTTGGATTGGACTTTTTACATAGAATATAACGTGCACATGCAGTCTGCAGTGCAGTTGTAGCGTGGGTTTTTTCTGTACACACGAGCTGGTGCATCATAAAAAACGAGTATTACGATTTATTATATACAAGAGACTCCTCGGGAGTTGAAATCGAAAACAGTCGACGAACATGATATTATATTGCAGTACCTATATAAAAGCTCATCATGTATATAATATTATACAGTATATATAGGTAGGTATAATGATGAAAATGCTAATGATTATACGACGAAAGACCGATGGATGGGCGCCGCACACCAACATATGTATCGTCATCGGGCGACGACCACGTTTCCTCGAGGAGAATTTATTAACATATAATACTTGTACATAACTCGCGGCACCATATATACATACGTAGCCGGTATACATAACAATGTGCGCGTTACGTCGTTTCAACGCTAGAATTTCGAAATGCTCGTCTTGCTCTGCGAGTGCATCCGATATACCTATAATATTGTTGCATTTATTCGTTTTTTTTTTTGCATAGGTAATTTTGCGTGTCCAAACGATTTATTATTATTATTGAATAATAATAAACCTATTCGTTATGACGGTACACCTACTATATCAAAGCCGGACTGACACGCTCTCGGGACTAATCGTTGCATATCATATTATTATTGTATCGTCCGTGTTTTTGTATATAGGCTCGTATAGGTAATATATATATATATTACTAAATCCGTAGCGATGTTTGCGTGTGCGCGATGTGCTGCGATAACCTGCACAAACTTATATATAATATTACAGTCGTGTATTAACTTCTCACATTTTCTTTATATTTTCTGGTGGTGACTTCCCGCGAAAGTTCGGAATAATATAAAAGTCTTTATATTCTGCAAGTATATAAGTACACAGCATGCAAATATTTTCATTGGATCATAGCTGAATATCATAATATGATGGGCGCGTGTCATGTTTATCTTGTTTTATATATACGAGAACAATCGTGATAAATGTAATAGAAGTTAGATTATTCGTCATGTACCCATATGTCTGTTGAACTTTATTTTATTATTTTATTAGAATTAATAGCTATTTTACAATATGACATCGATTCGACCTTTAATCAACTCGTATATGAAATTGAGATCAAATTTATCGCACCTAGCTGAAAGGAAATCGAGTTTTAGAGCTTGACTAATATACTTAATTTGGTGAGGGATATTGAGGTAAAAACCAACGAAGTTAATAAAATAATTTTCCCACGTTCAATCCGACTAATATTTGCGGCATTATGTAATGACCAGACAACAGTCTTGTATTCAAGAACTGAAATAGAATAGACAAAGGCATTATAGAGAGTCAGAAGGCTCCTTGTTTATGCATTTATGCCATCTTATGGTCTCACTGAAGTTTGCGGTCCACGAGAGAACGGAAAGCAATAATTATTGGAATCGAATACTTGTATAGACATTATGTTTATATTTATCGCAATGCATTAACTAAGTCGTACTATCATCTTTATAGTACATGTAGACTGCCTATAGTTTAGAGTATACTTTAACAATGATTTATTTTAAAATTAAATGACTACTAAATGATAACTAAAAAAATATCCGAACAACTAGTTTGAACAGATTTTTTACGTTTTATTATAAATATTTCATATATATATATATTTAATTGTGCTTCAAAGTGAAAGAAAGATACGTATAGCACAATAGTATATACATATTTACGAACCTATAATCACGTTATTTTTTCGTATAAATAATAATAACATACAATATAATATTAATGCATTTTTTGCGCAGTGCAAATGGAAAGAATACGGTTTTAGCGCGCATACGATTCGATTGTAAAATGAAATTTAAGAGAACAATCGCTGGTAGTATATTTAACGCGGAAATGCCTTCGCCATATGTATTATTTTTTTAATAACTCGTTGGTAAAAGTGATGTGCATACCTATCCCACATGTTTTACATGTGTAATAATATATCATATTATATATTATAAGCGCGATCGATGGTTGTGTCTTCACACAAAAATATGAGTAATTTTAAAACCCAACCAGCGAGGCACCGTCGCCGAGCTGGGTTATTATAATAGTTATACCTATTTAGTGCTGTTATACAATATATAGGCGATTGCCGCGGTATTAAATCTTTGGATTCACATGTGTATGGTCCTGTTTGTCCGTGTGTTATGTATAATATTATTATTAACCGTGATTGCACATATTATTATTATAAAAGAACATCATAATATTATACCTACAATTTAGGAATAATGTATGATGGAAATAAATAAGTTTACACGTTAAATTGCGTTGTGGAGAACCGCGAGAGTGTATAGTGTACTTTTTGTCCGTTATCAGTTTTGCAATATTATATAGGTAGGTAATTGTATTTATTAATTAATTAATATTGTATCTCGAACATCCGATGACGAAACCTGCACATCCTGTGCGCTGTATAATCATTGACAATATACAGTTAATATAGGAATTATTGTATCATAAAAGTATATAGTATTTAAATTAATAGTATATTATGCAATATATAATAATAATATATACAAAATCTCTAGAATATGATGAATAATTGCGAATAATAATTATAATAGTTATTATAACTACAATATTATTAGATGAATTTCACCAAACAAACGTAAAGTAGACGTTTTTTTTCGTTTAAATACATTTTTTTCCTTATAAATAATAAATTGTATAAAACTATAATTCTTTGTGCACCAAATATTATATAATATATCAAAGTTGCTGTAATATGTTATATTGTTTTCTTTAAATTTCAAAGTAGTATACTCTAAGTTGAATCCAGTATAAAACAATTAAAATAATAACACAATACGATATTGTATTCTATATAAATAAGTATGATCTCATTGGATCAATGCGTATTTAAATTTGCTTTAAAATCTTTAAATCACACGAAGCCTTAAAAATCTCGATCATTCATAAAACTGACATAATAATTAAATATCTATATACCTAACCCAACCCTGGTATCGACGATAGATAGCACTTATATATTCCCCACGTGTCATATCGTGTATAGATACACGAATATCCACTATGTGTCACTGTGTATATTTTAAATATAGAAGTATTTTACCCACGAAAGATGGCCAATGGGGCCAAGACTGATCATCACGACTAATACATAGTATTACCTATGTTATATCAAATAGCTAGACACCGTCAACGGAGAATTCGTGGCAAAAAAAATAATAAATTAATGACGATTAAAAAGTCTCCGTTTCCACGTAAAGTCGTATAACGACAATACTAATTAGCTATTCAGACGGTATTGTAGGTTTGTACGCGGAGCTATTATTATTATATTACTGTGCGCCAGAGTCGCCGAGCAACGATTTTAAAAAAAAAAAACTGAAGAGCTATCTATTTGTCCGAATAACACTTTCGTATATTTAGGTTATTTTTTGTCCTTGGTTTTTTTTATTCTACTAATACGTATCTACGACATCGATCCTAGGCCCAGCGTGCGTTTTCAGAGTCATCCCTAGCCGAGCGTGGTAAGTCTTTCATTCTTACTTACTTATATTATGCTTACAATAGTGTTTACTTACAATACACTCACATTATAATATAATATCTGGTCCACTGCTACGATTCGAGCGTCGTATTTACGATTCCATTTCTTCGGTGATTTCTTATTTACATCGAAATTACAATAATTATTATATTATATTTATATTTTCAAGACGACATATAATTACAACGGATCTGCAGAAAAAAAAAGCGTATATCATTCTTCAGAAAATCTAAAAATATTTATTTTGAGCTTTATTATAATAGGAATACCTATGTCTTATAGAAACTAAATATATTTTATATATTATAATATTTTTTTATATATTAATATATTAATATTTTTGGGGGTCAATGAGAACCACCTCCTCATATGGTGGCCATTGTTAATCCTAAATTAATCTCGAACAACGCGGCATTGACCCATCAAATAAGTTACGGCTAAAAGATAAATTACAAAAACAAAAATATGATTTTTTTGTGAATACATCTCAAGGCACACGTATCATTTGTAAAACGCGAGGGTATGCACTTTGATCCCGCAAAATTATTTTTATTTCATCATGTTATTATAGACACACAAAGCGATCAATTTATTTGCCATTAATTATGCTTTTTGTATGCCCATTAATTAGTTATTATTAATTATAGTGGTGAAATTTCAAAAGTATAATAATTCCAATAAATTAATTTCCACAAATTTCTAAAATTTAATTGTTTTAGAAGGAAATCTTTAATGTAAATTTCGATTACAGAACTCATAAATATGTCATGAATTTGAAAATATGACTTATCGAGTATTATAATGCATCGTATAATCTGTATAACGTAGATATGATAATTACAATTTATTTGAATATTAAGTTTAGAATAATATATAATTTTATTTATAAATTTCTGATTTTTTAAATATTACTAGGTACTATATTTTATATTATATACTGTGAATAAATTGTGAATAAAAGTGTTTTTTCGTGCCATAAAAAATTTTAAAATATGGCACCACTGCAGCAGTATACAGTATTGAGTATACCAATATTGAATATATACATGTATATGTATAGTACTTACATATATATATATATGAACATGATATAGTAAATTGATAATACTGCGGTAATAGATAAAATATTCGGTGGTCACGTTTCCTGTTTCGTGTACATTGTATACATTTTTGAACTATTTTCTTATTATTATTATCATCATCATGCATGAATAAATTCAAACGGTTCGCATGCGTACCTACAGCACCTCAGAACCTACGTACCTCTATAAGTTATATCGCAGTGCTTGAATTGGGGGGGGGCGGTGTCTATCTTCTTTGTAGAAAATATTTATGTATACCCTTTCTAATTTTTTCTCAATACAAGCACTGATTATAATTCACTGACGTGGCGAAGGGGGTAATCGAGAGGTGGCCGCTTCTGAATTTCTTAAGAGTCGACGGGTGAATACAATGATCAATAGGTGATAATTTAGTATTAATACTACATATATAGTACTTTTTGTAACAACTACGACAAGTAGTTACAAATATGACAGTGAATGCTCCTTTATCTGGTTCTTGATGCAACAGGGTAAATGAGCGCATCATATTTACTAAAATATACTTAATCAATTAAACATAATAAATACAATAAAATACCAAATTAAAATCGTGTTAAAAATATTATTGCCAAATATACCACTTTATATTATAATATAAATCAGTTATTTAAATTAAATAATTGTTGGCTATTCGTTGTATAAGCATTCATTAAGTGGTCGGTTTTCGAAATCTTCACACACATATATATACATTTTTTTTTGCTGTATCTTTATACTTCGATTTTTTTGATGTTACATCTTCAGCAATAAGCTGTTCGATAGCCATCTTATTAATACACTTATAAAATATATATATATATATAGGTTTAACCGCCGCGCGTGGGAAAACGGTCTGTCAAATGTGCGTGTACAACGTTCGAAACGATTTTTTTTTTAATTTAATGGTTTTCAGACACGCGCGAGTTTACAATATTATTATTATTATTATTATTATTATTATTATTATTATACGAGTATGATCTGTGTGTATTATAGTAATTTATAACAAAACATCATCGCGCGCATAAATCGCACAGTGGTAAAAACACGTATAGTGTATAGGTAGTATATGCGCGTATATGCATAATATTATAGTAGGTAAACGCACGTCACATAACTTGCGTATTATTATATTGACTATATAATTTCCTGTTCGTCTGCTGGTATTATTATCACTTTTAGTCCTTCAATATAGTCAATACACATTGGTCTACAACTCGTTATACATGGCGTTTATCATATATATTACGACCGATAATCGTAGTCAGTCTTGAACGCCGTGTATTATAATACGACCGGTGCTTATATTGGGAAAAATTAGAAGGGGGATTCAAAGTATAAAAAAAAATATACATACCCGATTATTTAAATGTCTTATTGTTTATAGAATATAATTAGAAGAGGGTACGCATAAATATTTATTTTAAAAAGAAGAGAGACTCCGTCCTTCGCGTTCCCTCTCGATTAAAGCACCGAATACAACAATATTATATAGGTACATATCGATGTCTTCGTCGCCCGTCCGATTGTATATTGAAAACTCACATCATCGTACGAGTATAATAAGTTCAAGTTTTGTAATAGTTACCCGAAAAACTACATTCCTCGTCCGGATGATGATGCGATGACGCGACGGTCGTCACGATATTATTATATTATATTACCGCATATTAATATATTATACATTATATTATTTAGCTGGTACAGTAAGACCGGTGGCGTGTTTAGAGAGAGTGTAGGCGAGTGTGTATTTCATCAATTATTATTGTACTACCTAATCGAACCCAGTTTATACTTGTAAAATACCTCATACCTGCTAGATACATTAAATTTTATATCTTAACAGGTTGCTGTTAAAATGATAAAATCAAAAAGTTTGTCTTTAAACTATCGGAGAGAAAAATTCCAAATGTGCCACAGCAAATATTTTGTTCCGTTGGCTATAACTTTTAAATTTCGTACATAGCCTATCTTTTAACTTGTTTATACACTTTCATAATTTATTAACTTAGATAGAGCGTGATAAATATTATTGTCGTGAAGATTATAACATTAACAATATAGTTAAATAAC
Organism: Pentalonia nigronervosa; assembly: GCA_014851325.1. Taxonomy (NCBI): domain Eukaryota; kingdom Metazoa; phylum Arthropoda; class Insecta; order Hemiptera; family Aphididae; genus Pentalonia; species Pentalonia nigronervosa. The sequence goes on from JACXSJ010001181.1 coordinate 65,806, forward strand.
GTTATTGTACCGCCAATGCTATATATTTATACGACTGATGATTATGATATAATAATTGTCGCCGTCCTATCTGCAGAAGTATTAATTTTATATTTGGGTGAACTATTGTTCTTGATAAATAACAATATAATAAAGGGTCGCTCCGAAACGACTCTCTGGACGATTCAAAGACACCGTTTGTAAGCACACCGCCAGCTATTTTTTTACATTGAACGAGATTCGTACATCTGTTGTACATAAAGTGCATTGCGTGTATATAGTTACCACGTCCAGTATGGTTGTAAGTACACATTTTGAGGATTATTATTAACATTAATATTAATGTTTATCAGGTGCTGTACCAAATAGATATGCGGTACGCGCCGCAAGAAATTTACAAACGTTTTGTACCGTATAGACACATCGTATACAGTTGAAATTTATTATTATCATTATAATTATTATGTAGGTACCACAATAAAAAAAAATACGAGGAATAAAAAACCGATTACAATACACAGCGTATTATATTATTACATTTTAATATTTTATACAAACGCGCACGCCGCCGCCGGCCAGTCTCGCGATTATCTCGTAATAACGATCGGAAAAAGTAGGTATAACTATATATATATATAATACCTACGCCAATACTAACCGTCGTCGGTCGAAACTATCACCCATATTGCAGCTAAATACGGACATGTAACGCAGTAAGTTAATGTCCGCTATTATATTATATACATAAACTCGTATGATATTAAGATATATTAAGTCGTATATATACTACCTATATATTTATAGTACCTACTATTCGTAGGTCATATACATAATTACAAGCTTGTAATTCTATAAAATCAAAAAGAATGTAAACGACAAGCGTTTAAAAAGTATGATATGTGTGTACCGAGAAGTTCACTAAGCACATGCTCTCCAGCTTTATGTCCTTTGACAACGAATTTATTCTGAAAATTATATTTTTCAGAATTCTTAACTCTTAAGTATAATATATTCAGTAATATATTAAGTATATATATTTCATAATATATTCATATATATAATACTGAAAATCATTTTTCCACATACTTATATATTTGTTTTCACCGTTTGGGGAGTGTCCCGTGGTGATTTTAACGATTCTCGTAAATCGACATCGTGCATTACTCTTAAAATATTGCATGATTAATATGCTGAGTGTGAGATATGGCAAGTGTAGTAGCAAAACGTATATATTATGCTGACTGAGGTTTCCAGGATGCGTCTTGGTAATGGCCGACGAGGACTCCAGTAGGCAGTCGAGGCGCGACTCAAGCAAGAAGAGGACTCAACCGACGACGGAGGAATCCAAAGTGATGTCTACGCCACAACAAACCATGGCCCGATTGATACGCCCTCGGATTTAGGGAATATATATTATTAAGGTACCAGCTAGTAATATTGTAATAATAATTATCGTAAAATATAAAATATATATATAAATGTGTTTAGTATTTATTAGTACTTACATAAGGTAACCCTGATATCCAGCAGTAATATCACATACCGAGTCGAGTCCCCGAGACCTCGGAAATATAAATAGAACGAACACTGCAGTTGTAGGGAGTTACATGACGACCGGTGGAAGAAGGGACATTACTTGATGAAATTGTCTTTTTTTTTTTTAAATTAAAAATCCTCTTTTTTACTGTACTTATCATAATAAATTGTTTTTTTTTTGTAAATGTTGATACATCTAGCAAGTTAAAATTCAAACGAGTAGTTTCTGAGTTATTTAACTTTATATATTAAGAATAATAATCCTTAATGTGCCTAATGGTTTTACATGAAATTTAAAATAAAAGTAATATTCAGTCTCTAGTACTCGACAATTTTTCTAAACATAAAATGTTAATAATATATTAATATTCAATATTATAGTTTTGAAATCTCAGTAGTCTCCATAAATTTGAGCCCTAATAAGGGTATCATGAAAAAAATTATCTAACCTATAAGTGTTTAAGACAAAAATCAATATCGAATATATTATATATTACCATTAATACCTAAAAAATCAATTCACTGCAGTCACCGTAATGGTTAACGGCGACTTTATGATTATTGCTCAAGTGGTATCGAGGGAATAAGTAACATGTGAAATAAAAATAAACCACTCAACTCTAATAATAATATATAATATCATAAAATCCTAATATTTTGGCGCGAAGGAGAATTAATGCGTTTGTGAAATTATTTTCTGCCAATTGGGTATTCTAAATATGAAAATTAACTTTTTGAACGTCCTTATAATATATTTTATTCGATACCTACCTATAAGTTTGTACGGTTTAAAAACGGCAATGCCTGTAGGGATACTGTGTACTACCTACATACGACGAATACATAAATAAGCTCTATGATTAAAAACAGTCTTTGATGGTGAATAGTTCGTCTGCCGCACACGTGCAAAGAACGTTTACGATAAATCATCAATTAGTCACATCGAATTACGATGTAGAGAAATTTCAGCTGCTTTTTAAGCATTCATTTCGTAATCCACTCCGTCGTATATATTATTATATACCTTCTTAATTACTCATACAACGACGAATTTACCGAATATCATTCGCAACCGTACACGTGTAAATATGTATATTTCATTAGACTCTGCCTGTTTAAATAAACAAATAAAGAGACATCCGGTGGCCGAACCACCGTTATTCGTTATTTTGAAAAGTGAGAAACCGAGATGGCAAATAAAACCATGAACTATTAGGAAAATTCATAACAATAAACGGAGTGCGGCTAAATGAATACTTCGTGTTTTCATATTCTTTTGCAAATCGTTATGTAGTTAACACAATTTTAATTCATCGAAATAAAATAAATAATACCTACTGCAAGAGATTATAGTATACTTTGCAAACCGTGTAACGTAATTAACAATAATGTAATGATTTTTAATCTAAAATACACACTATGCAGTTCCAATTTAACGTGTTATGCCTATAGGGGATATGGATATAATTTGGCTTATATAACGATATATTAAATATCTTGTTTCACCAAATCCAAGACTATAATACTATAAAAAATAAACTTCAATAGCAATATAAATATGTATTAGTATATATTTTTTACGTATCTTATTGTAAGATTTTATGTTTTACTTTTGGACTAAACGAAGTAATACAAAATTGTATTACACGATGAAACAATTTTTTTGATTTAGATAGAAACGAAACATATTTTATGAAGAAAAATTATTCCAAGTTTACCTTGGAAGATGGATGATTACTAAACTAACTATATACATCAACTATACCTCATGAATAATTAAATATAATATTTACAAACAACTATCAGAGTGCAATGCTGTATTATATTTGTTTTAATTATTTAAAACAAACGACTTCTTTAAAAAAAACAACTTTATATTATATTAAGACGACCCGCAGGCAAAAAAAAAATAAGTTTTTAAATTGTTAGAGTAATAGTAAAATAGTATGCCATACCTAACCCATTAATATTTTACTCAAAAGTGAAGATAGTAACATTTAAATCCAAACTGAATACTTTTTAATTATGTACCTATATAATTAAAATTTTCAATTATTACCTAGATTTGATTTTTAAATTAATATTTCAAATTATGTTAAATCTACAGACCTATAAATTATAACATTATATAGGTTATTATGTAGGTACATTATGCATATTAATTAGCAATGATTAGCATTATCGATTACGATATACGCATACTATGCTTTTATTTTTAACCACGATTTTTCCATTAGATATTTAAGAATTCATTTGTCCATTTTATTTTATACCGTCTAGATTCTAAATGATTTTTTTATGTTCATCTGGTTGATTCTCCTGACCGACAGCGGAGACACATCGCGTATCACCATTTAAAGCTGACATATATGTAATATTTATTTATTTTCTTGAGTTATGACTAATTGTATATATATTAAGAACTATAGTTAGTAAAAGTTGTAAAAAATTAGAGTTAATATTAATGGTGGTTTCTGTCTGTGCGCGATGGTGCATCACATCGAATCACTCGCACACTTGTTGCACTCCTTACGGCGTAAATATGAAACAAGCTAATTTAAGTACAAATAGTTATATTCTAAATATCCATTAATATTCTTTAGGTATATACTTGTAAAAATATTTAAGATAGAATTTTAACATGTTATGAAATTTAAAATATTTTTTTCTTTTCACTTCAAAATTGCAAAATTAGTATTGACACGGACATAGATACATAATAATTATGTCCTGCCTGCAAAAATCATTCATTTTTCCCTATAAACAACGAAATATATACAGGCAATACCCTTAGCCTTGACCGAGGATTTTATAAAGTGAAGAGAATATTACTGTATAACATATATTAAATGAGTTAACGAATTTTGTTTTGTCTTTTTATTCTACCATTATTGTTAACTGATAATAGCTATCTAATATATTAAATTAATAACCATAGCTTATGATGATAGTTATTAACCCCACAACAATAATTAGCTATCGTAATAATTAAACTACAGTTCGATAAATAGTGCGTACATTTTTTTTTAATAATTTCAGTTACAAATAATCGTCTTAATCGGTTGTTTAACAACTCCCACCCTATTCATCTCTTTACCGCCAAGAGTAATGGACCTAACTATATAAATATGATAGATTTATTATCATGTGCAACGATTATTCTAAAAATATTAATATAAATTGGCAATATATTATTTGTTGTCCGATAGGCAATAAGTTGACTATTTAAATTGGCTAACGATTTAAATTATACTTTCAGATTTGCCTTGAGTAGATTAAAATTGACATTCATTACGTCAGACATCATAATCTGTAGGAGTAATGAGTATATTTATTATTTATACATGAAATCGAACGAATTCATTTTCAAAACTTTATTAACTTCATATTCATTTTTCATTACATTTTTAAATGGAATTACATTTTATAACTTAACGACAGATTTTATAACTCTTACGAAATCGATACAAAAGTATAGTTGCAATATATAGTTTACCCCTTAAATTAATAATAGTTATACTTACTTTATTTTAGCTTTAAGAGTCACCAAGTTGGCTTCTTTTTTAATATCATAACTAGTTTCAAATTCAACAATACCTAAATAACCAATTATTTTTTAATAGATCAGTTTAGATAGACAACATTAATTTGTATATTATTTACTTGATTCATAATATAATATTTATATTAATTCAAGCTAAATTACTAGCTTATTAGATAAGAGTAGAATTTCAATGCATTTACATATTATTTTTAAAATGATACTTTCTAAGTTGTATGTGATTCTTAAACTATTTTAATAGGTAAGTATAACATGATTTTTTATTTTTTGACTAATTTAATTGATCTTTTTTTTTGGAAAATGAAAGTAATATAAGAAAAAAACTGATCTAACCTACTTTTAAATTTAAAATTAAATGTGTTTGTACTGCATAACATCACATTATCTGGTTTTTCAATAAAACGGGTCTCAGATTTATTTTAACGACCACATCGTCACTACACCAACCTTCAACTATCGCATCGATGTGCAGTTTTATATTACCTCTCGAAGACCAGTACTAATAAAATAATTGTCCTACATACACATACATTTTTAACAACATTTATTGGTCAAGAACTGACCTTAAAATTATACTTTTTTCACTTTATTTTTTGTAACATTTTTGCTTTTTATTTATCAAACACGTGAAAAAAAAATTAAAATTTAAAAAAGTGATTTTTTTTAGGGGAATTGCACGTGTTTAAATGTCGTGTATAGTGGGTATGCAAAAACGTGTTGTTTTAAATAAATTTAAAATGTACACACGTTTTAAACCTATCACAGTTACGGGCATAAAAAAATAATAGAGTCGTGTAATATTATATAGTTTAAGAGATTAATAAAAAAAACGTATTGTAATTTTTTAACACGATTTCGAGCTATATTTAAATTCGTATATGAACACTCACATATTATTATTATACTGAAGGCGCTTTATCCAATGTAAACATGATATATGGTATATATATATTACATAAGTAGTAAATTTAATATGATTTAAGTAGGTTTGTTAAGTGTATAACACTTTAGAATTTTTCCAACTAAATTATTTTTTAACTTTCTATTTTCCAAATCATTTTTTTTGTTTTGTTATTAACCCTTTTTAGCTCCCCGTCAGAAAGCAAAGAAAAAGAATAAATAAAAAGGTATTGTAATTTTTCTCACGATTTCGAGCTATATCGATGCTCGTACGTATTTATGTCGTGCTATACGTATTATAATACCTATCTATTGCTAACTATATCTACAACATATTTACTCAAAATAGTAATAGGTTTTTTTTTTCTTTAATATATTTTCGAGGGTTTTGTCACTGGACAGTCTTCCTCCTCATATTAATATCATCGTGTACATTTTTCTCCATATCATAGGCATATAATATCATATTTGCTTACTGTACACTAATACATATTGTAAATTTTCTATTTTAATAAAAAACAAATATATATATATATATATATTTACATTAAAGACATAGTCTGAAATCTCGTATAATAATGTTATAACTGAAGCTCGGAAATTGTTGCATTTGCATGTTTTTTTGGGGCTATAAAATTTATTGCTAAATAAGCTTAAAATTAATTTTACAACACTAAAAAAAAAAAATATTAAAAGTTTATAGTGTATATTTTTTCATATTTAGAAATTTTGTAGTTTTAAGAGCATATTTCTTAATTTTATCTTTCCTTTAGACCATATTTGATAATTAATGATAAGTTTATAATACAATTTGAACATTTGGCAAAAAAAAAAATAATACATTCAAATGTATATTTATTTTAAGAGTTTTCACTAGGTATTATTGTAACGTGTTATTCATATTCCTATATTTGACATCAAATTTCCCGTTTTTATAAGTAAATATTTAGTAAAAACTATAATACATAAAAAAATTGTCTAGTAAAATGTTTACATTCGTAAAAATTGTGAGTAAAAAAAAAAAAAATCAGTGTATATTTTTAAGCATATTTAGTACTTTTTGAGTGCATCAAGTTCCAAGCCCCAATTATAACGTTAAAATGACTTATCGCACGCGCGTTAGCCCATATTACACCCATTAATGTTATCAAACGTAGTCAGTGTATAAGTTTATTGCAATAATAATAGTAAAAAGAATAATAATTATATGTAACGTTATACACCTGACGGTTAATAATGAGACGTCTCGCGTGGACATTAATCTCGTCATTAACGGCGACGGCGGCGTAGGTAGCAAGCGGACTAGTCTCCGCCAAGGCGATCGTGCACTGAACTCACTGTACACATACAATAAAAGCATTATTATTAATAAAAATTCAGAATCGTTGAGGTTTTTTTCATTCAATTTTCCTCGCCTGCTTTTAATTCGACGAGTGTCCTTTACCGAATAAAATCGTCCCGCACGCGTGCGTGCATAATTCGATTTGTGCGCTCGCTCGACGGGAATTTATTAAAAATAACGCCGACCGGCGCCGCGGGTATATAGACCGCGTATTGTGTGCTATAATAATATGATATTATAATTTTAACGTTTCGATCAACTCTTCTCCGCACCGCCCCAAAAAATCGTAACAACAATAATATTATTAATGCAGTATGTGGTTTCGTGCGTTCGAGTATCGTATGTGCGTCAAACATCGTATTGCAATATCGATACGTTTAAATAGATATAACGTATGGGTATCATAATGGAGAGTAACGCACGAATGAAAAATATAATAAAATGCAGATCACTGCAGGCGAAACGACGATTAAATCATAATCCGCGTACCTACCCCAAAGGAATGATATGTGCGAACCAACGATCGAAAATGTTATTTTAATAATATTGTTTTATTTGGTATATATTATAAAAAAAAAAAAATGTGCGCGATTGATTGTTATAAGAAAATATGTGGTTGAAAAAAAATATATCAAGTTATTATTGTTTATAAAAAAAATTTACTTTGTTTGAAAAAAAAGTGTATTATTGGTGATATTGTTTTTAAACAATTCGGACTATTGACTACGTTTTGAAAAAAAAAATGTGTATTATAACGTTTATAACTATTATAATGTTGAAAATAAAACTAAAAACTGAATATCCTTGTTTAATGTTGGTTGATATTTTAATATTTTGTTGATTTTTAAATATGAATTATATATGTCCACGCAGGTAAATTTGGCGCAAATTGGCTGTCGGGAAGAACGTACCTTTTTCATTTTGGCGCAAATGGGCTGTACCCAAAACAAATTAATTTTTTTTGACGCAAATGGTAATTTCTTATAACGTTACATGCGTACCTAACATTTTTGTGACGTACATCATTATATATATATATTTTTACCAGTTTATTTTTTTTAACCTTGTTTTAGCATAGTGGGTAAAAACTATAAAACTAAATATATAATTTTAAAAACTTGCAATCGTTGAAATAACGTTATGATTAAAACGTTTTATACATGGAAAAAAAACGATTGCATTTTATAAATGTGACTAAAACGGAAAACAGTAAACAATAATAATTAAATATCACAAAATAAAGCATATAACGATTAACGAAATATATAAAATATCATTAAGCAAAACATATTGCAAAACGAATAATATATAGAATATCATTAAACGAAAAATAACACAAAACAAAATAATTTAAAATCCGTTTACTTAAAAGTTATAATATTGGTTTCACGTAAAAATATTTTTTCCGCGTGGTCTATTTTCATATCAGCAACCAATCCATGAATTTGTTATATTCAGTATTCGGACTATTCCATATATTATTATATATATTATTTTAACGATAAAACGATATTAATAAAAAAATTGTATAATGTTTTAATTATAAATAACGATAAATCCGCAAGTTGTAAATCTTTAGATTGGTAATAACGCAAAACAAAATTTTTTTCAAAGTCATGCTCCCCGTTTTAAAACAATATTATCATCCACTACATAAAACAATGCACAGAATAAGTACCTTGATTTCTTTTCTTTTTTTTTTTATTAATTTATTACGTTTAGTTTTTGTACTTCGTGTGTAGGTTTCACGACGTGAATTTAAACTACATCTGAGTAAGTGCATTGTACAACGCACATTTTTCGTAAAAATACAAAATGCATATTCCAGGATAAGTCATGAGTAGGGTTTAAGATTTTAAAAATGTATATTCAGCATGACTGAAACTTAGTAGTTTAAACATAATATATACACATATTACATGGCCGCCTTATACTTTGTGTTTTGTGTGGTATATATTAGAGGTTTTTAAGTTTTTTTTGTCTTATTTCCAAGAATTTTATTTGATTTTATTATTTGCATTTGCACTTTACATTTTTTGTTTAATTTTCAACGGTTATTGTTGAATTAAAGATAATATATGCCGTCCCTTCAATAATGAAATTTTAGTCTGGTCAGTGAGTATACCACTAACTTATATTGAAGCCAAAATATTTTGTGTATATTGATGTTACTACCCAAAGATCAAAACGTACCTACGTGACGTGAATTATTTCATGCTAGTGTTTTTTTTTTTTTACAACGATTTACAAAGTTATAACATATTATAAAATAAAATATATAACTTTAAAATATTATCATCATTCTCACTACTTATAATAACGCACAACTAATTATCGGCATCTTGAAGTAAAAGCATTTCACAGTTTTTTGACGGGGAGCATAGGGGTCCACTATAATATACTTATGCTACTTTAACTGGCCATCAAGTTTGGTCGTTTATTGTAATTTTTGCATTTTTTTTAACTCCGAGGTCTAGTCGAAGTGGTTATACATTACAAGTCGAGGGATATTTTTGATTTATTTTTCTGAGCGCAGCGTAGCGAGCGAGTGGCAACATGGGCATTAATGCTCAACAGATTTGAATTCACAGAAGTTTATTCTGTAATTATTCTTAATAATATTTTTTATAACTTTTAAAATAATTATTGTATATAATCTCTGATTGCACCATCGATTTAATAAGTAATTATTACAGAATTTAAAAATAATGCGTTAAAAGCGTACTAAACCGAAGCCCTGTGTGAATTTTCCATTTAGCGTATGTACCATTGCTTATTTTTCTCAAATATTATATTTCTAATATATGTTTTATTGCATTTTTGTTTCAAAAGTCATATCTTCCAAGAATATATAACACATTACATATTTGTACCTATATTTAAATTCCCAATAAATTTTTAGCACATTCCATAATTGGTTGGAAAATTATATTTTTTGGTTGAAAATTATTCCAAACAATAGTACTCAAAAAACTATCATTTATATATGACTAGATATCTCATTCTTCATTTGATCAAATGTCTATATTTCAACGACATGATTTTACTGGTAGAGTGTTCAACTATGAATAATTCCTAGCATCTATAGTCCTCTGATTATCAAAAAACCCTCGGTTAAACATGGACGTACGATAAAAACAAAATTAAATATATAGAAGAAAAAATTAGACTGCTGTCTAATTTCCAGATTCTTAAAACCGAAAGCTGAAACAAAATAATAAATTTATACTAGTATTAGTTAATAATTTATATTTAGTCATATCATTTTCAATTTTGCATAGGTACTACTATATTCGTGACGTTCGTGTACTTAATTATTTTTCTTGTAAATCATAGCTCATTACCTAGTGGCATTTAATATACACACCCTACATCCCGAGAAACAAATTATTTCTTGGAATTATTAAAATTATTCTGGGGAGGGGGGAATTATTTTTGAACATCTTTATTAAAGCTCTGATTCAGAATATTTAATTATTTATAATTCATGATTGACAATTTGAATTATGGTATTGATATTTTATTGTACTAATTACTTCATTAACGCCGTGCACAGACGCACAGTGCATTGAGCAGTCTGCAGTGCACTTCGATTTTCAAAATATTTATTGTTGTGATCCCACTATGGTGTTTCTTGTGCCTATTTTTTTTTTATATTTAACGATAACCGAGTCGAGAGACTTGGGTCAAAATGACCACGTGGCCACATATAAATAAATATTTTGTACAGCTACCTACGGATACAAATATTTTGGATTTTATTTTTCTTACAGATTCGAAAATAATTAAATTTATAATTAAGTTAATTTTTTTTATTCATTCATTTTTAACTTAACGAAGTTATAAAAATATATTAGATAACTTTTAACTTAACTTACTTTTTCTTATATTAACTTATTTTAACGAGTTAATAAATATTGTTAACTTGCTCAGCCTTGCGTATCACATATCAACATAACATAATTCGTACATTAATTCTATGTACATCGTTGGTGTGTAATGTAGTACAATATTAATATGCAATGTAATGTTTCAAACCTAATATTAGTAGGTCATGCAAATTCATGTGTATTACATATTCTAATTATTGATGTAAAAAAAATAAAATGCTAAACTAGTTTTTTTTTGTAATTTGGTGGGGGGGACTGGTAATAACCAATAAAGGGAAAACGATTCTGGTACTTCTAAGGGCTTTGAGTGTACGTATTCGAAATAATTCACGCAAATTCAGGCTAATACGGCTCTGTGTTAAAAAAATTATCTAGACCTCCCCCCACCACAAAAACATGAAAAATTCCTCAATACGCCACTGTCGCGGTCGTACTGAATCTATTGAATGATGGTGGCTGCTTTGTACTCTGTCTGGTCTTTGTAAAATAGATTTTTATTTTTTATTTTCACGTTGAACATGATCCGGTGTTGTTGAAAACGGCCAAAATTATAACAGGAATCGCTACGAAAATAATATACGATGCGAAATCAAATATAGTAGTAAATAGATTATTATTGTCAGGTTAGAATGGTTAGATTAAAGCAATGGATAAATCATCAGGAACAAATCATACTTAAAACAAATCATATTGAACTGGAGATTTTTAGAAATTATAAAAAGCTGCTTATCACTTGTAACAAATTTTTAAAGGCAACGTTTTATCATATTTTTACTATAAATTAAATAGTACCTATTGAATTAACGCTAAACGAATTTCATACTTTTACTGTAAAAATTTGCGTACTTGGTCTAAACAAAAAATACGAATAAATTTATATTTCTGAAATATATTAAATAAGCTGATTCGTGTCAATAAATTACGTTTATTGTTATACGTTCTCTATTACCAGCATATACTTTTTTATACAATACAAAATATTTTTAATGTTGCCTTATAACAGGCTTTGCTGATAATCAATCTTACTATTGTTTAATATTTAAAAATTTGCATTTAAAAATCTGTTGTTTCTTTTTAGTATTGCGTTTTACATTATGTATTTTTAGTTTCGTATTGACCTTTGTCTGTAATACGAATTTTCACTTTTTATGTCCGGTTAAGAATCGTGTATGTATGAATTTATTATTAAAACACTTCATTAATATGTTGTATAATGACGTTTAAATCCTAACAATAATCATTCATGTTAACTACTACCACCCACTATAGGTAACACACAAACTTTGCATTTGAAAACTTACAATGTGTATATCTGTATGCTTTTATGAATAATATGTATATGTATGTATGTATCATGATTTAATAAGTACACTATGTATATAATATATATTATCAATTTATCAAAAAAGTGTAATTTATATACCAGCACACGCGTGATTTGCGTTATAAGTAGGTAGGTAGATTATTCAGTGTTTGAGTATTACACTCTGATATTATTAGGTATTATTATTTTTACGATTATTGAATAACGTTAAAATGGTACCTATATTAAATAACTCGTTTACGATCGTGTGTTGTCTTAGCAGCTTGAGTTAATGCCTACCTATAGATGTAACCTCTATCTGTACATTTAATTTGTAAATGTAATAAAATATTTATTACGCTCATCGCGTGTGGCCGTGGCGTGCGGTGTATAATAAAAATAATAATGATAGTAAATTATATATATATATATATAAGTAGTAGATACAAGAAAATTCTTCTATATCGCGAGGCAATCACTTACTTCGGACCTCGCTGGTCGTGGGAGGATAGTCTCAGGTATTATATTATCACGTTAATTAATAAATGCGCATATTCAATTAATAATATTGTCTAAGTACCGTGTGTATAAAATATTATACTCGGTATTTAAATTTTGAAAAATTTCTCTCGTTTTTCAGAACATTTCAAAGTATCGCATAGATATACATGCCATTATGGGAAATGGACAATGATATGCTAACGTGATTATTAACGATCAGCAGGACTCATAAATTGTAGCATTTGCATATTTTTATTGAATGGTCTTAGAGATACCTATGTGTGCTATAATTTTTTTTCTGGAAACCATAAAGCTATATACGAAAGTTTTTGTTGCATATTTTTGCGTATTTCGAAGTTTAAGTGCTAATTTGCTATTTTTGTGTGTTTAGCGCCATTTCAATACCCATAGCATTCAAAACATACTTAATAACAAGAACAATTTATACGGTCTTCAATATCTTCATATGCCTGTAATATTGTATCTATTCGAAGAAAACAAAGTTTGTGCCTTGTCCGTATATTAAATTGTAATCGCTGGATTTTTGTCGTTACTTGTTTTTGTTATATTACATTATTACTCGCGTAACAAAATGTATGTCTCTCGTTTCAACTTGATTATCCGAATTTTACTTTTATAGTTTCTAAGTATTCCAATAAATTTACATAATATTAATGTCAATAGATAATTGTATTTTGAAAACATATTATTACTCAATAATGATCTTTTTTCATACTTAAAATAATATTTGTTTTTTGCATTATAAAATAATAATTCAATTTTATATATTAATTTTTTTTTGCACATTATATAATTTTTAGTGCATATTTAAGCACATTTATGATGAATGTTTTTAAGAGCATATTATAGCCTATAACATACTTTCTTACAACTACAAGTTATGAGCCTTGATGATCAGTTGCAGGCAGCGATGTCGTATTGTGTCGATCAATCGATATCGATAATTTGATATATCACAAAATATATTATATTATTGTTTTAACGAATTTAGTCTTTCTGATTATTTTTTTTCCGTGATATTTATTAATAATTATTTAATTATTAGTTTTAAAGTTTAAACCAATTATCCAGTTCGATACAATATCGCGGCGTTAGAATATACGAACGATATCAACCGGTACTTATATAACTATAGAATACCATTATACTTATCACGTTGTGGTGTAATGTTTTCATAAAAAACGAAATAATTAAAAGTCGTAAGTTACGACGTTTTTGAGAATATTATATAGTCAAATAATTAACAAGTCGCGTCTAATAGTAAATAAAAATCAAAATATACACGAACATAATATGACGCGTATATTATGTTATATTATGCGCGTGCAGCCATAGACACGCAACCACCAAGTTTCACATTTTTCGTAGCACATGTCTCGTATTATAATATTACATTACGATCATTAAACCGTTTATCATTATAGCTATTAATAATTATTATTATTTCGTATGCACTGTACCTATTGATTAGACTCCTACGCGATTACTCCGATGGTATAACAACAACATACCTTTATAATATTAGGTATATATTATGCGCTACTAAATTAAAAATATCATTATAATTATTATTATTATTATTATTATTATTATTGCTAAATATGTTTAATTACACGTAGGCGTGTTATGATGATATATAATACATTGACTCGTTTTCGTATTTACTGTAAATATATATTTTTTTTTAATCGGACATTAGTGTAAACGCGTGGCGTGTCGTATTATAACGAATTATTAAAAACGAGCGTTACGTGATTTCAAACTAATTATGCGCGTTTTAGGTACCTACAATTTATAAACTATAGGTATATGATAATTAATTAAACCGACTGCTGCGAAAGTGAACATTTTGTAGGTAGTAACAAATCACCAATAAAATATCATCTCAGGTGCCTACATAATATGCAGTTATAACACACAATTAATATGTAAATATATAGGCATACTATGCATCTATGCCCAAAATGAATTCATTAATATAGACGATATTATAACGTTTAAAGACTAAGTAGTATTATTATTGTTGCGTGATAACAACAATTTATTATTACATCAATAATACGATGCTTATATATAATTTATTCGATTACTGTTTGATAATAATTTATTGACAATTTACTACACTGTTGAAAAAGTTAATAATCATCAATAGGTATTTTATGTTTTATGTTATAGCGCCATATTTAATATTTATAGTTGAAAAAAAAATATAATTATAATATATATATATATATATATATATATCCTATCAATTATCATTCATAGTAGTTAGTACATACCGTACTGATTTTGACGTACAATTAATTTTTTGAAGACGAGTTCTATAATATTACTTTGCTATGGTATAAATCTTATAAACTTCTCAGGACCGCGTGCTGCAACATGTATAATATACTTAATGTCCATCGTAAAACAATATTATAAATCTTTTTGTATACTCTAACAGTCTAACAGTCTATACGTGTCGAGTATATTATAAATGGGGACGTGGGGTTGCGTACAGGTTGATTCCCTACAGTTACCTGTTTACCTAAATCGAGACGGGTGAATTGATTACTGAGCAAATAGGTGTGTATGAGTTGATTCCGTTTGAAATCTGGGAAATTCCATTTAGGAAAATGAGGAAAAAGTATTTATGAGGGAAATGGTGTACAAGCATTGTAACCAAAATATTATATTGGCACGATATGTTGGTACCAATATTTAAATTGATACGTTAAATCGGTCTACCTAGAACCTATATAGTATACATACCCGGATTGGGCAGGCGAGCTACCGAGAAATTCTCGGCGAATCGCTCAAAATATGGGCTGGTCGTAATTTTATTTTTATATAATAATGAGAAATTAGTACAAACATTAGTAGAAAATATAATTGAATTGAATTATTAAATCACACCACAGTTGTAGCTGTAATCAAACGTTTCAGGGAATCCAAAAACTCGATAAACCGATGCCTTGCCTATCCGGCGCTATTAGTATATTATTTTATTCGGGTTGGCTGTTGTCATAACACAATATTAGGAACATTGCATCATATTGGGGACACTTATATTATACTTATAATTTATACATTAGGTATGTATAATATGTTTATAATAATATCGCATTATAGACTCCGAGGCCGAAAATAATTTTTCTCCGTTACACATTGCAGTACTGCAACAGCAGCATAATGTATACCAGAGTGCACGCGGTTCAAGGAATCTGGTCCAAGCCCAAATATCGTTGCCTATATTATGTATAATATAATAGCTAAAATCACGTCGTCCTACATACACCTATATGCAATAATATGCATGTACCCATATTAAATGGAGGCGCTCATTAGATTCATTGGATGTATATAAATGAACCGAAGCTAAAAAACAGAGACACGAATTATAGTTTATCGTTGCGCGTATTATTAATGTTTTTGTTGAAAAAAAAATAACCCAAAATGTTGCAATGTTTGAAAACGAATTATAATTATGTATATATATTATTATTATGATTATTGTATGATTTCATAGCGATTTATTTTTTCCTAGTTATTTTCCTCGGTCGATTTTCCACACAAAAAATCGCTTAATAGTATATGCATTAATACCCGGACAACGTGTTTAGATATAATACGACGTAATTATATATATTATAGATAGTATTGTCGAATCAAAAGTTCGGCTCAAAAGCGTGGTAGGTACCTACAGCTGCGGTATAGAAGGTCATCCGTGGAGGTAAACGGTCGTTGCGGGGAACTATGATCTCGATTAAAACTTGTCCGTAGTCAAATTAATAGTCACGCCGAATGCTTGGTGTAATGCATTCACCTTCAGGCTAAATTGGTAAAAAATAAGAGTATATACAGGTACTCCTGACACCGATTGAATAATGTTATATAATATGGAGTATGATGATATTTATAATACTAAAGTTCATATTGCACACGTTTCTCCGGCATATTAATAAAGGTCGAATTCATTGCAAATCTGACATGAAAACAGATTTACACGAGTGTGCAATCTAATATCGGAAAACAACTTTAATGAGTGATGGCATAAATATTTGCCCACGACTAAAAAAACCTAAAAAAATTAATTGAGATTTTTTAAAATCATTATTTCCTCGTCGTGGATTTTATATATGTGATCTCGTTCTAATATAAAATATTTAAAAAAAGTCGAATACATTATTGTTTTGTTTTGGGCGCATTATTCTGGAAAAAATATCAAATGTTGATGGGTTGTCGAAAATTTGGAAGGAATGCATAATATCTGCGTACGGTATTTTGTTCGCAGATATTTTTACGCACGCCTATGACCATATATATATACATATGCATATGACATATATATCGTCGAAAGGAAGGACTCTACGTGGGTTAATAAATTGTCTATAGGAAAAATGTGTGATCCACCCACAATATTCAAATAGTCAATAAGTAGGTATATTTTTTACGAAATGACGAAACTGCAAATACCTATATTACATGGCTGATCAAATTCAATAATTTTTACACGTCGAGATTTCGAATGATCAATCATTAATATACTTTTGAACATTTGATTGTATTCGTTTTATCGTGATTCCCTCTTTAGATGCATAATATTATATGGGTTGGGTCCTCAAAATTATTCGTATTCTTTTATATAGTTTTAATAATACTATTATAATCTTTCCAGATACGACACACTTTGAATAACGTACATACTAGTATATATTTAACATGTTTTAAATTGTTTTTAAACAATCTTTCGGCACATTCTGTATTCGTCATACACCGACCAATGTTCACGATTTGCGGTTGATCGTCTACGGCGAGACGTGGCTGTCCGTCAACGCATATTATCTGCAATTATTTACATGCGAATATAAGTTCAATATTCATTCACCATAATCTAAAATTTGCTCTGAAATAAGCATTTTTAAACGATTATTATATCAAGCATTCGGCGTTAACTATATATAGAACATCGTGGATAATATTATAGATAGTGTATAGAACTTTCACAAAAACCTCGTAGCTCATAAAGCGTCAGTCTTTCGTGTTTGAAGTTTCACCAACCGATATTTGTTGTCGAGTGTTTGCTCAATTTTTCGCACGAAACCAATCTTTTTTTAAACAAAACTATATACACATTAGAAATAGGTGCACATAGAAACACTATATATGTGCACTCAAATATAATAACAGTCGTATACCTGTTAAACAAGTGCCGAAATTTACAATATCACAACTACAATACGTTATGCGTTTGATTTAATGGAATTATCAATGAATTAATATCACATCACGTTCACATTCATCAAGACTTATTGAGCATATTTTTCATTAAGTTTGACATTTTTAAAAATAATATCTTGCGCATTGATGCGTATCTAGAGGAATCATAAAATTCCAGTGCTCATGCATAGGGTATATATATATATATATAGTGTGATTCTAAGGAGCCCGTTTTTAACTCCTTGAAGAGTCTTTTTTTCTTAAACAAGTTCAATATTAATAGATTTAAAATTTAGTTTTAAAACAAAAATGTATTAAGATGACTTCAAAACTTCTGTGACGCTATTCGTTGAAAAAGTGACTTGAACTTTTTTAAACATATTTTTGTAAAAAGTAACTGAAAAATTTCATATTTATTTGACATTTACTGAACTTTTAATTTTCTTAGAGGGAAAACCTATTTGCGTTACCTGCCAGTGAAATTTACAGACGTCTAAATGTATAAATAAATTATCAAATGTCAATCTTACCCGATTCGTACACCTCATTATATATATATATATATATATATATAATAATTATAATTGTAATGAAAACATCGACTTATGTAACGCATAGAAAGGCGCTTAACGGTTTTCAGGTAGATTATATATAGGTACCTAAACGCATATAAAATATTAGAGCCGATGACGTTTTTCGAACAGATTAAGAGCTATAGAAGTTAAAAATAAACAGCTTCAAAATATGATTAAACGTATAGATGCGAACGTGTTAAAAAATAAAGTGCGGTAGTCAACTGTTAATTATTATAAGGTGTAAACTAATTAACCTAACCGGACTCGAGTGGTGTATTGCACCTATATTATATTTATTATGTATTATTAGTTATTACTTATTAGTACGTGGCAGGTGAAACACAGCAATTATTCACAATGCCCGTTTCGGCGTTTAAGCCGCTGCACCTTATATTATACGCGTGCATATGCATGCCATCAACGTCTTGCCATATTAAATGAAACGAGGCTGTGAATTTAATGCACTAAAAACCCGTTGCGTATGAAACGTGCATGTATGCAATTATTACATTAATAATAGCAGGAGAAATATGCTTTAAAAACTCCGTAATGTGAAAAATTTTGAACCACGCAAAATCGGCTTCTAAAACAAAATTGTGAAATAATAAATAATAATAGCAGGTAATTGTTTAAATAATATATTTTTGTTATTCTAACATGTGTTAAATACATTTTCGTTTATACCTAAGATGTGTGATTATAATGTAGGTAAAAATTTTAATTTTATAACAAACAATCGAAAATCGATGTGGAACGAAATCCTACTTGGACGACTCGGATACACCCGTGATGTTCCAAATTTTAAACGCGCAGTCTTATATTGTGTATGTACAATATTATGTCAGCGTAAATGCTCGATGGTTATATCCATGCAATATTGTGTTGTGGTTATTGAGCTATAACACGATATTAAATAACATTATGTTTTTTTGGGATCATTTTAAATAGGTGTTTCGGCCTTGGCATTAATAGTTAATATTAATATAATAATATATTACTTATTGGCTTCAAATATAATATAAAACGCATCGATGAAGATCTTCGTACCTACAACACCGCGAACATAATATGAAAACGTTAATTCGGGTGATATATGTAGTAGCGCAGTAGTTCCTAACCGGGGGGAGGAATTTAGATACTGCATGGGTAAATATAAGAGTGATGATGAATAAATAACGATCCCCACGGATCTTGGTGTGAAAAATACAGTTTTCTTATCAAAATAATTTTACCAATAATATTTAATATAGAAATATTTATAAAATTGTATTCAAAAATATTAAAAAAATATTACTAATTATAAAGTCGATTTACCTATATTTTATTTTTAAAATTATGAAAAAATAAATAAGTCATTAGTTGTATATTATAATTATTTTGTAAAATTTACTTGTACGGCTCACTAAAAAAAATGTCGTTGAAACTCTAAGTTAAGGGGGCGGGGGCATGAGATTTTTGAAAATTTACAAGGGGGGCATAGAATAAAAAAGGTTGATAACCACTACAGTAGCGGTTACAAGAGGGGGGCAAAGAAGCTATTTATCCTCCCTAGCACTGTAATTGCCCTATGTTTTAGCTAGTGTTTTCCACTGTAGTGCATGTCGTGTAGATATTATTTTCATATTTCCGTAGTTACAGGATTCAATTTCTATACGCGTGTTCATTGTAAACATTATAAAATATTAAAATAACTTTAGAAGTTTCCCAATCATATAAATATAATATTATAATGGCATATTAGTTATGCTTATATGCTAAAAGATGTTAATTTTAAAATGTATACCGGATTTTAAATACTATTATTATGGACTTTTAATCTACTAATTATTACTTAAATCACTTAATTAATTTATTATATTATAGTTTTTATTTTATTAATTGTACTAATTGTAAACTATAATATTGATGTAAATATTAAATTGTTTTGTACTATTGCCCTTCTTCCAAAAAAAAAAAAAAAATAAGCATTAGATTTGCCACTAGGTTTAAGGTTTAGGATGATAAACCTATAGTTAACGGCATTTACTGCCACAAGATGAATTCTTTTCGGATGACATGATTACTATCTTACGACTTGCACATCAACTTTAGTTTATATATATATATATATATTTAATCCAATATTAATTGTCGCTAATTGGAACACAATTTTTATTAAATTTATTGAAGACATTATATTATTAAACTATCTAACTTGTAGGCTATAATAATAATATATAATCTGTTGAAGCATTTTAAATATAAAAATGAAGAATAACAACAGGTTTAGGATGTGAATTTTGTGTTATAGATCACTATACCGATAGAATACTTATCTTTTAAAATAGTTAATTTGTAGTTAAAAATCTTGAATTCGCGGGTGCTGAAAAGAAAAACAAATTATCTATGTTTTGATTAGTTATTATGAATGATGCTGCGCATATCCACAAATCAAGTGTTGCGTTAAAATAATGGTCAGCGATATAATTCAGAAATAATTGCGTTTTCTATTTTGGCATACTACCTGCTAATATACCATAGTTTGACGTTTCAAAATTACATAAACGTGGCGCGTAGGTTTATTGTTATTTATCATCTATACTATAATAGTAGTAATAATATATGAGAATATGTATTTGCTTTTTTTGAAAGTACCTAAACAAAAGAAAGAAACGTCTTTATTAACATCAAATACAGTACCTATACCCGATTTAAGACAACCTTCAAATAGGCAATTTCAATCTGTAATCGAAAATTATAATATAAAATATGTATTATAAGTACATAGTTATTGTT
Source organism: Pentalonia nigronervosa (assembly GCA_014851325.1). NCBI lineage: Eukaryota > Metazoa > Arthropoda > Insecta > Hemiptera > Aphididae > Pentalonia > Pentalonia nigronervosa. The sequence goes on from JACXSJ010001181.1 coordinate 87,392, forward strand.
ATAAAATGATAAATAATAGTGTCCAAACATCAATTGTTAATAATGCAATAATACAAAGTGATGGAGATAGTGATGGCTAAAAAAAAAAAATAAAAAAAAATAATGGAATTAAACTTAAAAACTACGAAGTGGTATCACAGGATATCAACTCCGTCCCATTATTATAGATAATATAATATTTATTATTTATGCTTCTTTTTTACCCATGCCCCATTACTCAATATACTTATATACTCAAGCTTTTTACAAATCTCATTGTAATATACTTTCAATAACAAATTATCGTTTCTCAAAATTAAAATATATTGTATTAAGAGGACGCCACATGTGTTGTCTCCGTCTTACAAATATACAACATAGTAAAAACTGTTTTGCAAAGGATAGAACCACTCAGGCTTTAGTCACAACAAAGGAACGAAATTTTCACCACATAAAAATGAGAACTTTGAATGTACAATATCGTTTTTATTTTTTCGATATCAGAACTACAAAAAAAGTACTTATTGTTTCAAAATCCATTATTTTTGTGTTTTTTAAACTTAAATAATTCTTTTGTAGTTCCGATATCGAAAAAATAAAAACGATATTGCACAGTCAAAGTTCTCCTTTTTATGAGGTGATAATTTCGTTTCTTATTTATGATTCTAGCCTTCTCCGTTCTTTCCTACGCAAAATAGTTTTTGCCATGTTTTACATTTGTAAAACGAAAATAACACATGCGGGTTTGGCATCCTTTTCAAAGAAGAAAAAACTCATTGGAGAGTAACCGAATTGGTTTTCGTTTAAAAAGGTATTTTATTAGGTTGAGCCGGATTGGTTTCCGTTTGTGTACAGGTACTGTACAGTCTCGAATAACACTCGTATCTATAATATAACCTATATACATTTGTTTTCGCTTAAACATTGATCGTATTTTAATTTATATTTTTTAATTTTAATTTTTCGTTATTTCGGAGTTATGTTTAATGAAAAGGAAAATAAGTTGTTGATTATTGACAATTATAAGTTTGGAATCTAAAAGAACGTTGCAGAGGATAACATACAGAGATGGATATGTACAAAAAAAAATGTAAAGCTTATGTGAAATTGAATGGAAATTGTTTATGTGTCTTAATACATAACTAAGAAAAGGAAAGCGATGGTACACTTGTGTGACAACAATTGGTAAATTCATTAAAAAGAAATTGTAACGAAATTATCACAGAGCGACCATCTAAAATTATACGCAAAGAGATAACTTTAAACAATAATAGTGAGTCACTAATTCAAAATTATATTAATAGAGTGCGTAAAAATTTGAATGCTGCTAAATTAGGAATAATTCCCAAGTTACCTTCTAATTTTAAAGAACTCCACAAAAATGTCAGTGAATATTCTTTAATAACTAATCTCAGAAAAAACTTTATTTATGACAATGGTTCTGTTAACAATATAATTACATTTACATGAACACAGAACTTGGAACAACTCAAGAAAGCTATTACGGTATTTGTCGATGGAACATTCAAAAGAAAAGTTGTCCTAAGCAATTTTATCAATTATTTTCTATTTTTATCAAGGTACAAAATAACTATGCTCATGTCGTATTCAGCCTACTTTCGAGTAAGACTACTGACTCTTACATTCTTGAATTAAATAAGGTCGCAAATATCTAATAGCTATCATAGTGCATAATCTCACAGCTACAGCAAATTACAGTTAAGGTTGCAGATTTCATTTATGTCAGTCACGATGGAAAAAAATTTAACAATTAATTTAAAAATAATGCTTCAGACATAGGACAATTTCTGAAACTATTTTTTGGATTGCCCTTATTATCACCCGAAGACGTCGAAGTCTGTTTTTATAATGATTTTATAGCCATAAAACCTTGCTACCCGAAATTGGATCAGTTATTTGAGTTCATTTATGATACTTACATAATGACAGACGGTATTTTTCCACCAAAAATTTGGGCTAGATTTAACAAAAATATTAATAGGATTACAAATTGTTGCGAATCGTTTCATTCAAAGCTGAATAAAGAATTTACAAGTTTCCATCCTCATATATTTTATTTTATGGAGACTTTAAATAGCATTTAGACATTAAATTATATTAAATTTTAAATTAATAATACAGGAAATCTTAGGTACTAGCAAACAGGAAAGAAATTACAAATACTTAGAAAATTGTATAACTGAGTACATTAATGAGAAGCTTACACGAATTAAATATTTAAAGAAAGTTTGCTTCAAATTTGCAAATCAACGTTGCATTTATTATATTTTATTAATTGTATTTTGTATAGCTAACCTAAGTGATGACTAGTTGACCTCAAAATTAATGATTTAAAATTTTAAACTTTGAAGTTGACAGTCCTAAGCCTGTAAAATCGAGAAGGAAAATGTGCTTAATTAAACGGGAACCAATTCGACACGTGGGGTTGGGGCTCTGGTACCAGCCACTCATTGAACAAAATAATAGATAATTCATAAAAAATCGTACCTTCACGATATCCCTTTTGAACGCAAAATCCGATTTATTTATTATAGATACGTAGAGACTATAGAGATTAGAGTGTATAATTTTCAGAATGGAAGATTTACTAAATTAGAATACTAATGGAGAAAACCTAATGAATATTGATTATTGCAAAATATTTGTCGAGATAATAATTATAATATCGACGAGTTTCGCTATGTCATGTGTGTAGTTGTAGGCGTGATCGATTGAATAAATCTGCACATATGATAACAGATACGTGACATAGCTGTAGTATTTAATGATCACAGTATACTCGACACGGAAATATAGCACGTGATAGTGCTAAAAACCTTAAAACCATATACATTGATGATTGTGTATAGGTATATGATCAGATATGCTACAACCGACCAATTTTTTACGCAATTCAATATTTAATTAATGTGCCATAAACGTTGTTACAGTAAAATGATAAATCACACAGGTGAAAAAAATATATAATAATGATAAAGGATATAAACTCGCTTTATGTACGTATGCGGATACTTATACGTATATATACGTACATACGATACCCATATTGTGTGTACATTATATATATCATACTCGTATATTATAACTGTATACTATATGTATATATAATATGTTCGTATAAGGTAAATAACACATTCACTTCGAACACGTCGACTCATTGGTATCTATTATATTTTATGAATATATGTGTGTAAGTTACTAATTGTGTGCGTCTATATTATTATAACGTGAAAAATAACAACCATTAATGTTGTGCTGTATTTTACCGCCGTTCATCGGTACGTTTTCGAATTCACATATATCACTCTAAAACAGTAAATACACGTCTAAACAAACACGTCATGATAAAAATATATATTATAATGATCACACGCGGTAATCATAATATAGACATATTGCAGTGTATATATATATATAGGTGATGCACGTAGATATAATTTAATTATTGTCGATTAAACATAACATTGATGTAAACATGGTAACGGCAACCAATTGCAACCTATTTGAATATGAAAATATTGTTCATAGTATAATAATTAAGGGTGGGAATTAAATGCCATAAAAAAAAAAACCAAAAAATGCCCTAAAAACTCTAAATAACGCCTAAAAATATTTTATTATTTTTAATCATTTTGGTGTAATTGAATAAACTATTAAATAACTTTTAAAGGACTGTAGAAGAGTTTTACAGACATAACTGATAATTTTGGACATCTTTAATATGAAAAAACAATTATTTCCATACAGTTTAAAATTATTTTTAATTATTTAATACGAAAACCTATTTTATAGTTTGTTAAATTTACATAAAAACCATATAAAAGTCTTAAAATACAATTTTAAATTTAAATTTTGGATTTAAAAACTCCAAAAATGCCCAAAAAAATGCAAAATAAAAACTTCTTATCCCGATTCAAAAATGTATTAATATATATGTTATAAACCGAGCATCGCTTAACTTTGGAAAACAATGCAAAGTACATCGAAATTCCAACCTTAATAATAGTATATGCCAGCTATAAGGTAATATATTTGGTTACTGTGATCCGCGACGGCAAAAGTCCAGAGACTGATAAAAACCACGGGAAAATGAAGTCCTGGCGGAGTTCAGTGGACTGTAAACGACGTTTATATATTTTGATTATTGTGTAATTTATTAATGTAAGTAAATAAATAAAAGTTATGGACATATACTACACAGTAGTTTTAGATTGCCTTAAAAAAAAAACTCGTTTTATATCGTTTCTTTATTATTTTATTATTCAAAAATGTCCAAACTGTAAACTTTTCTATGGCGACGGGAGTACAAAATATTAGTAGCTGATCGGTTTGTATATTATTTAAATCTTACGTAAGCTGTAAGAATTTTACATTTAACTATGTTTCGTTTTTTTTTTTAGAAATTTAACTGGTTTACCCGGTATAATACGTATATGCGGTACGGGTAAGATCGAATTGCACTCTAAACAGAAATGATTGGTAATATTTCGATTGCAATCCATCCAATCATTACAAAAAAACCTATTTGTTAACGAACATCAGTCGACAGACGGAAGAATAACTTGTATTTTTAATATCTTAAGTTTATTGCTTTCATTCTAATAGTACATACAATATAGCTACAAACATCATCACAATTGAAATAAAATATGTAATATAAAAATATATTAATTTTTTCAAAATAAATAAACAATGATATAATGCAAACGAGTTCTTTTTTCAAAATGAAAAAATAGCCGCAATTTAAATATAACATAATATTACAAACTACAATTTAAAAATAATAACATAAAACAAGTAGATATTCACGGGTATTTCTAAAATAGTTTTGTCGTGTACAATAACGTTGTTGTAATACCAATTGATCGACACACACACACACATGCAATTGTCAGCTAAATTGAATATTAATTATAAGTTCTGTAGATTGATCCGTACGGATGCAATTCGAACATTTTAATTTAGGAGTGCTGCAGTTCTCGTCTTGTAGAATGATATCGCATTTAACTTATTTTCCAGTGCACGGATGATGGAGTGGTGCCTTAAATAATTTTTCATCGTATCTGAAAACAGTTACCGCATTGATGGTCTAGGTTGTAAATAGTTAATGAATGAATTTAAACAATAAGTCAACCTAAGTTTTTGTGGGAAAGTTATTTATTGGCTGAACTGCGGTGTATGTTTTCTGGTGGAAAACGCCAAAACCGTTGGTCTGCACGATGCCACGTGAGACTATATATAATAATAATAATAATAATAATAATAATAATAATAATAATAATAATAATAATAATAATAATAATAATAATAATAATAATAATAATAATAATAATAATAATAATAATAATAATAATAATAATAATAATAATAATAATAATAATAATAATAATAATATTATGTTCTAGCAAAACGCACTAACGCAAACTCATCATAACGCCGACAGACACGTTTTCAGCACGGACGTCGTTGAATACGATGTAGACGAATAATAAATAAGACGCTTAATAATAATTTGTATTTTTAATACTTGGACACACGTCATATTATTACGTGTGCGTTTATTGGCTTTCTACGGCTCGGAAAAATACAAATCCAATTTACTGCCTGAATCTATATTCTTAAACACACACGCGTAGGTTACTATAGTAAACGTACACGCATCGAATTATATAACATCATTCGACTCGCGTATTATGCGAATGATCTGTGCGACTGCTATGTCGACTTTTATTCGCGTCACTTCGGGCTCTGAAATCTCACGCTATTCGCCTCGATATAATATGTAATATAATATTAAAATATGTAACTCTGTAGCAGCGTTGTACCTATACATGCATATATATGGCAGGGCTTGTAAGCACGTTAAGAGAACGTTATGCATGACGAAAAAACGATCGAAATTTGCAAACATAATCAAAACGATTAACAAAAACAGTTAAATACCACAAAACTGCAAAACATTTACGATTAACAAAATCTTTAAAATAGCATTAAACAAAATATAACGCAAATTGCAATTTTCTAGAATATTGCTAAACGAAAAATAATGCAAAACGAAATAATTTAAAATCCATTTACCTACTCGAGAGTTCCGTAAAAATATATTTTATTCTACGCGATTTATTTTTGTCTTAGCGACCAATCCGTGAATTTATTTTATTCCATAGCCGGACCATTCTCCGCATTAGATATCATTTATAACGATAAAACGATTAACAAAAAAATTGTATAAAGTTTTACTTCTAAATAATTCAAAAATTGTAAATAATTAGTGTTATAATAATATTATTGTGTTATATAAGAAGTTATAATAATATTGGTTTCATAGAAATATTTATTACACGCGATTTAGTAATCAATCCAAAAATGTATTTTATTCCGTATCTATTTTGGACCATTCCCTGCATCATTAGATATTATTTTAAACGATAAACACAAAAGTTGTACAACGATTTTTAATTCTGAATAACGATAAACACAAAAATTGTATAATCACGCGTTTAGAATGTCAATATCAACGTAAAACGAAATTCTTATTTCAAGCGTAAGCCTTGATGCATGGTATATTATCAGTGGTACCCAAGACATATTTTTCGGGTGTAACGAGACATAATTTTACCCCTCCCCCTTCCCCACCAACAAAACCCAAAATGTAATGGTTTTTTTCGGTTATATTAATTGTTAATATTAATATACAGAAGAATAGATACCATCAGAATTATAAGTGATTTAAGCTATTTAAAAAAGTGACCAAGTGATTGAAATTAATCATAATAGTGGAGATTAAAAAGTGTCCTATAAATTATGTATTTTTCCTAATAACTGACTGTTTTTAAATATTTTTCTTTGAATATTTCTCTCCCCTTATTTTCATAGGGTTGGGCGCTACCGATATTGATATTATAATATGGTGATAATATAAAATATGATGATAAATAATGATCAACGGGCGATCGTGACTGTGCGTTTTCTGATCGGACGGACAGGGCGGCGAGCGGACATCGGTGCGCATAATATTTATTATATTATAATATTATCGCAGATATTTTTATGATTAAAACAATAATCATAATTATTATTTATCATTACTACTATTATTGCACACAGACGATCGGAATGATAACGCGCGTAACCTCCTCCCCTCGGGCGACTGACGCGGTTGTCGTGATAATATATATTATACCTATGACATGTGTACCCGCGATATAATAAGACGACATTACGTGTACCTTTTTAGGTATAGATTGATAGATATATTATGTATGTTTATATTATATACTATTATATTTTGTTGTTGTTATTATTTCGGTTTGATTATATTATTATTATTATATACACATATTATTATTGTACACGCTGCACCATTGTATGCAAATAATATAATAAACAAAAATTTCAAACCAGACCGAATCCAACGGTTTTTGTTTCGTGGTGTACAGGGTGATCTTTTTTTAATGCATTCGAGACGAGTTTTCTGACAGAAAACTGTTCTTTTTTTTTATTTAATAGCATACTTCGTTTTTATGCTTATGTCCTTTTCTCACAAATATTTAATATGTCCAACTCGTTACGCATACTATTCATTTAATATTCCCCCCCCCCCAATTTTTAAAATGTTGATATACAACGGTGTTATAATTTATAACTATGCATCCATAGATAAGAAATAGTTTATTACATTTTATTATATGAATCACAATATTTAGATGAGCCAACAGCGGTACCAGAGTATACCTTAAGTATTATAACCTATGAAGTAGCTATAAGTAGTTCATAACAAATTCTAAAATGTAACTCCTAAAGTCATAACAAAATGCTAAATACTTACAACCATACTAAATATTACACATAAATTAAATCAGTTTGGTATCATTTCTGTATCAAAATCAAAAATGTTTGGAAAAATAATATTACTTCGAAATGTGCTCTAAAAGAGTGTAGGATTCCGTTGAAATGTATACAATTCAAAACATCAACACAAACAGTTTTGACTCGACAACATTATTGCCATATTTTTACAAAGTAAAATCTTTAAACCAAGTTCATATGAACTATGGGAATAATATTATTGTATTATAGTATAATCTATTAGATATTATTATGCACTTGCACAATATCGAATACCTAGACGATTGAACTTGTAAATCTAATGAAATGTATTCTAATCATGAAAATCGATCAAAAAAAATAAATAAATAAATAAATAAAATAAAAAACGCATTAAACACAATTAGGTAAATTTAAAATAAAATCACCCTGTATGTCGTGTAAAAAAGTTACTCGGAGTGTTCGCGCGCGCGTTCGTGTGTGTACGGTATAGGTACGTCTTTCCGCCGCCGCCGCCGCGAGACGAACAATCTGTCTGTACGTATATTATGTGTATATAAGCTTAAGTATACATTATACATGTATAAAAGGTACGCGTACACAAGAGACCGATTGTGTTACAGATTTTTTTTTTCTATTATTATAATCTTCGTTAAAATATACGCGCGCTGTTGTTCGCCGCCCCGCCGCCGCCGCCGCCAACACAACGTTAACAAAACAAAAACCGATCGTAATCGCATTTCACGATTAGCATCGTCTGTCTGTGTGTATACACAATAATAATAGTAATAATAATTTATAATATTATAATAGTAGGTCATTGTACATCATGATACAACACCGCCACAGCAACAACAACAACAACAAAAAGCACGATAATTACGTCACATTTTCGCGGATGTGTATGTATTAATGTATACTATTATAATATATTTTTCAATGGAATCAACTTGAACACACACACACACACACACACACACACACACACACACACACACACACACACACATACCAGCCATTGGTTATAACGAAACAAAGATGACGACGACGGTATTATAATATTTTTATTATTTTTTTTGTATTTCAATTATTTGTTATACAATCCGTAAATGTGTATTTTTTACAATGAGTATAAGTGATGTCAAGGGTTTAATAATGGAATGTAGTCTTGAGGGAAGAACCCGTCTATCGACGGAACTTCACGGTAACGAGCAATGATTCTTAACCATTCAGTAGGTTTCGACACCATGTTTAAGTTTCAAGCATCTTCTAGGGGTCACCGAGGATGTTTAGGACAGATCATTTGAGATTAGAGGATTGCGGTGGTTGGATAGATTTTAGTGAAAGTGTTTGTAGAAAGTTTTGACTACGTGTTGTACTGTTTAAAGGGAGAAATCAATATGGAGTGTATTGTCAGAGACATAGAAGGGAGCTTTAGTTATTTGTAGAAGGCGTGCATTTGGATTGGAATATTTGAATTTTCTTTATATTCGATGGTTTGGCTTAAGCCCCACATGATCATATTGGTTTTAATTGAAATTTATATAGGTGTATTTTGTTGTTCAGATCGATGTGTTTGGAAGTTAGGAGAAGTCATAGCTGACGGGGTCGATTGTTCAATGCAATATGCTTGGTATGGATATCGAGAGCCCAAGTAAATCGACGGTCCGCGTGGAGGTCTAGATAACGAATATTTTGTGTGGGTGGGATGGATAGGTTATTGAAGGTTATGGTAAGGCAGTTCCTTGGTCTGAGTGTGAATGTACAATGAGCGGATTTTGATTAATTTATCTTGATTCCCATTAAAATATTTGAGTTTTGAATACTGCAGTGTATGTTATAACACGTATAAATTATAATAGCCCGATTAATAAGTGCCTCAACATGCAGCAGGTTTATTATTTGGCCATAAAACTTGAATTAGGTACATTAAATTAGAAATCAAAAGTAGGTTTTATAATTTTTATTCGATTACGCACATATAATAATATTTATGTAATTACGTGCAAGAAATATTTGTTACTCAAAAGGTAAACATATACATATATATTATTCAATATTGTAGTACATCTGAATATTGTATTGAATATTTATTATGTTTTCGAATAGATGTGATACATTTATTTTATAATATTTTATATGTAAGTATCCGTTTGTAAACATTCTTCGTCCAAAAGCAAAGACATGAATGCACGACTTTACAAGAAAAAAATTTTTTGCTTTAATAATATTTCATGTTATATTAAAATATTCTTATCAGTCAAAAATTATTCGTTCGATATTCGATATTTAAAAAAAAACATATCATAGTAGGATTTGTTTTAAAAAAGCTCAAAAAAATTGTCTATAAAAATGGCTCTAATAATTACAAATTATCTACGATTTTTGTTTAAATATTGACATTAGTACCTAACTCATAACATAATATGTAATACATACTTATTAATGATATACACAGTGTGTTAATTAATTGAAAAGTCAGTTACCATAAAGACTGGTTATAATTCAGTACACGAATATATTTTTATGCAGATTTATTTAATGTAATGTATTACTTGATGGCTATTCCGTTTTACTATAACATAATATATATTATGCGTCATATAGTATATACTTACATTATATTAAAAAAAAACTGCACTCAAATATTCGTACTACATCATGCGGACTATAGGATTACTGATGACTTTCCAATTAATTAACATACTGTATGTAACGCGTGTATATATATATAATAGTTATCTGTGATTCTCTTCGATGGGATAACAATTCGCGATATATTACGAGTCGTACATACATGTGCGACAGACTAATCCGACGACGAACCCGAATTATTACGTGTAACGCTCATCTTATGTTATACTATAAAAATCATGATGTAATTATTTTTTTTCTTTTAAAAATGATCAAATTACGATCGTACAATCGAGTTCTCGAGGTACCGTATATACATTTGCTAAACCCCATAATATGTACAAATTATACACTAAATACACACTCAACACTTTTCAGCTGAATCTCCAAATTAAAATATATTATTAAAATGACATTTGAGGCAGTCCTTTGACGTTCATCGGCAACACAAACATTGGTTTTGAATATTCTCAAAGATACAGTTATTATTAACAGCCGTCTTATATAATCTACAGTAAAGTATAGTAGTTATTCGCAAATAAAATATAATGATTTTAGTGTTGCATGTGGTGCCAGACGTGTCCCCCAGCTACGAAAAACTGATTCACGAATCACGAGAATATTCTTCCTTGCAGGATAACAAATAAAATTGTGATTAGTTGTCCTTGTCCACTGCAGTACACAATACCTGTACTACCTGTATGATAAGTATATAATATTATTAAACTATGGCTTATGGTTATTATGCAGGCGTATAAACCAAGCAACGCGTGAAAGTTTGTTGCAATAAATTGAAATTTGATAACTGTAGTGGTTGATATACGACCTGTAGTACGCCTGAACCGCACAACATATTGTAAAAATATTACGATATTAATATAATAAAAATTATGTTGTAGAGATGTTGTAAATTCCAATAGCTGTTTTTGTTTATCATATACAACTGCATAGCGCTGCAGTACACCCACACGTACAGTATTGGAAGATTTCACTTTAATATTTTTTCAGCTCGTTAAATTATCTACTTGCAGTTATGGTTATTATATTATATGGATGATATTTAACACTTTTGAAATATAAAAGTAAAATTTAAATAAGTTTTGAACTATCTAATCGTTTAAAATATAAGTACGCTTAGGAAGAACGAGTAAGGGGCACTAGGCTACGTGAATAGAGAAGACAATATGAAATTTAGTATACCTAAAATAATTATTATTCAATTTGATTATCGTGAAAAATGTTATGATGGTTTTTCCAATATATTCAACAGGAACATAAATTACTTTAAGAAAACTTTACAAATAGTTTTATGGTTTATTAAATAAATATTTTTAAAAAGATTTTAATTATTAAACGGGTTTAACTATTAAATGATTTACTAATTGTTAAACACAAAAAGTCGTAAAAAATGTTTTTATACTATTTTGTAAGAAGAATATCAACTATTTATCAAACGAGGATAGTACAAGTACCTATATAACATTATTATTACGTTATTCTGGAACTATTGTTTTATAAATTGTCATCGTGTGCAATGAATTGATTACTATATATATTCGATTATTTGCAAGTTTCACGGATTTTTTTTATCAATTATTCACAAGTCTAAGTGCTCCGAAAGTTTCGATTAATTTTCCATGTTCTAGCTATTGATTCGATATCCACCTATATAATAGTCCTTATTTTTGAGTTTCAAGAAGTGATTTTAAAACACTAAGAAAAACTACCATCTGAGCATTTCTTGAGAAAAGTCTCCTGATTCTTAATACAGTTTATTCAAGGTGATTTAGTGGCAGTTTTTTTGAGAAGGAGGCAATCAGTGTTTACCCCCTTGGACATTTTTTTCAACTGTTATGTTCTCTACGTTATATTATTTTCACAATATGATATATGTATATATGTTCAAGTTTGAATGTGGGGGGCTAACAAATTTGTGCAACGCAAAAAAAAATAATTCTAGATACATGAAATTTTCAACGAATGTTTATAATAGCATTTCCTATACTCCGTATTTAAGTACACGTGTATTTAACCGTGTATTTAATATTACACGTGTATTTAGTATTACACGTGTATTTAATATTTCACGTGTATTTAATATAACACGTGTATTTAATATTACACGTGTATTTAATATTACACGTGTATTTAATATAACACGTGTTTTTAATGATCTATAATAATTTATAATGTATAACAATTTATAAATGTTAATAAATTTAGGATATAGAAAAAAAAAATTTAACAGTAGTACACAGGCGTACACTATAGTATACACTATATAGTTAGTTCGATGGTCAAGGACGTCGTTGCAGATTATACTTATATTATATTATGCTCTGTGTGTGCTTTGTCTGCCAAGTCATACCACAGAATAGTTTTATCATTGAATACATTTATATTTACATTTATATTAAATACAAGTGTAATATTAAACAGGGCTTGAAACCAATTTTCGTTACCGATTTTGAATACCGGTTTAAACCGTTAAAAACCGAAACCGAAATTGGAAAAAATCAAAACCGGTATCCAAAACCGAAACCGAAACCGGAAAATTTTTTTTCGGTTTTAAGCCCTTAAATACACGTGTTATATTAAATATACGTGTAATATTAAATACATGTGTAACATTAAATACACGGATCAATACACGGGTTTCATAATTACACGTGTACCCGTGTATTTAAGTACACGTGAAATCGTAAGGCCTAATTTCGACTCTTTTTCAGTTATTTATAGGCATAAGAAATTTTTGATTTTAATTTTTTTAAATTTTTTGTCTATAAATATCAAATAAAAAATGTTCGCTGGATAAGAAATGTTGAAAATATAACACAATAGGATCCTTTTTCTTCATAAGTGATTTTAATAACAGTTCAAAAATATAAAATATACATGGTTACGATTTTTTTTATAAGCATTTTAAGTTCATATTTTGTCGAAATTTATCATTATCTCGACTGTACTTAGTAATAGCTAAGTAGTATTAGTAGGTTGACAGACCGTCTTCGTTCAAAATCGTTTTTCGTAGGTATACAACGATTTCATATCATAATATATTGAATTCAAATTTAACATATCCGCATTACAGTAATCCACAAGACATCGACTGTACAGCAGAGCAATATTTACTGACCGCCTTTTTTTAATACTATCGCTTAGAAATTAGCATATATAGGTATTAAATAATAAAAATAATAATACGCACCTCATACTATACTCACTGTATTATGCATTATCTCAAGACGCGGTGAACGGAGCAATTCGAATGTGCCCCTCTTCCGATATCTACGTAGAACCTTTCTGCTTCTTTCTTTTCATATTTTTTAGTCCGGTAAAAATATGTTTGTATTTTCGGACCATCCGCGGAAGGATGACAAATATAATATATAGAGAACGCGAGACTTCACCGCCACCGCACTTGGCTATAGTAGATTTATCGTTATCTAACTTAAATGGGTAATAATAATAGTAATAATAATGATCATTTATTTTTAATGCGTGTAGAAATAGTGAAAGTACGTTACCGAAACGAAAGATATGTTAAAAGTCAGACATGATAACGCGAATTTTATATATATATTTTTTATTTTTACATAAGCAATCGTAAGTTTATAATTATAAATTGTATAAATATCTATTATATTATTTTGAGTATTTTATTTACCGTTTTTACGCCGCGTCAAGAAATTTCGTAGTTTTTAGATTATTGTTATTCGTGTACATCGATTAGTGATGTTTGTAGGAAATTTCTAAAATGGAATTTTTGAGCCACCCGAAATTCCATAAAAAAAAGCTTTTTAATTACTGTTTTTGATTATATTTATTTTGTTATGACAAAAGGAAAACATTAAGATGGTTTTTTATGGTTTTATCTCTATAGAGACTATAATCAGTAATTACGGACTAATACAATTGTTAAATTGTGAAAGTAATAATTAATGACTACCTATTGAGATTAAGACGTTTATAAAGGATATTTATTTTTAAGAATAAATTAGTCAAAGTCAAACCAATGAAATACATTTCTAAATTTAAATAATATTTCTTATTTTTATAATACAGGGGTCTCCAAACATTTTTATTCATGTGTCATATAAAATAAAAAAAGCTCTTAACGGACCAAAATGTATGAACACAAAATTTTAATTTTGTAGAAATATATATAATTTTAAATATTTAAAAAATAATTCTTACAATATGCCTACTTAAATATACTTAATTTTAATAATATATTTTTATTAATGAGAAGCATGAAATTGATGATTTTTTGCCAATATTTTATTAAATTCAGGTTCTGGGTTACTTGTTCCAATTTTCAAAATTGTTTCCAAATGTTTGTCAGACATGGCTGATCTAGATTTCGATTTAACGTATTTCAATTTAGAAAAAGTTTGTTCGCAAAAATAAGTAGTAGCAAATATAGATATATATTTAATTGTAAATTATTTTAAATTTGGATATTGAGAATCTGGGTGAAGTTTATAAAAATCAACTAAAGTCTCTTCGCTGTATTTGATTCTTAATGCATCATTATATTAGCAAATATAGATATATATTTAATTGTAAATTATTTTAAATTTAGATATTAAGAATCTGAGTGAAGTTTATAAAAATCAACTAAAGTCTCTTCGCTGTATTTGATTCTTAATGCATCATTACATTGCAAATCAATCGTTTCCATTTATAGAGGGTGTTAGGCAACTTCTCAATATCACAACTAAACGGATTCTGAAAAATACTGATTTCTTCAGATTTGACGTCAAGGTCAGAAAAACGATGTTGAAATTGAATTTTAAGTTTAGAAATTATTTTTTGAGCAAAGTTACATACATATTTTTAGATTATTTACCGTCATTTGGTGGGCCGGTGAAAATTTGTTCACGGGCCGTAGTTTGGAGACCCCTGTTATAATATAACAATTAGCGAATTCGGGTTGTATTTAAAAAGCAAATTTATATTTTAGAAATTTCTGAAATTGAACTTCACTATTCACATGTCTTTTTTATAATAAATTATTGATGGAATGTATAAAAAATTCAGTTGCTTTTGAATTCGAAAACAAAATATATACAACGATGAATTTATTGACAAACGGCCAATTCGTATCACAATGATTCATCGCCTGTATAATATACATACTAAGTACAGACTGCCATAAATAATACAACACGCCAACAGGTGTGTGGTATAACTATATGTAAGTATAAGTACTATCGTTAAGTAGGTTTAAATCTATACTCAATGGGTATTTACGACGTGATAAAAAATAATAATTTACGTAATTAAGACGTGTATGTACAGTTTACAGTTGTAGAGTGGACGAGTCATTGCGAGGTTTCGAACCAAACGCAATGCATTAATGCAGAAATGCACTCGTGAATTTGAGTTGTCTACCCGAAACGCCCATAAATATTTCGTATTTGTATAATATTATTATAAAAAAAATAAAAATATTATAATACGACATGAAGCCAGTGGCGTCATTTTGGGGGGGGGGGAACAAAATGGGCATTTGATTTGCCCCTATCTGATTGTATGAAATCATTCCAATTAGGCCGGTCGTTGGTGAAACAGCATGATTATAATTATTTCGATTTTAAGGAAATATAATATTATGTAAGCACTGGAAAACTTTTGTCCCGATAATAATAATAATTAATATTTATAGTTTTTTACCTCAAATATAGACGTGGATACTATTATCTAGATATTCTAAAAACAAAATGGATATCACTCTTAAATTTATCCATGATTTCAAAAAAACGTTTATAATGGAAGGTAACTATTAAACATTTTTCAATGAGGTTTAACAGTCGTATTTTATATTGAAATTTAAATTGTTCAACGCTTCTAGAAAGATATAAAATGTCGCATCTATGGTAGATATCATAATTATTATTTAGGTCTTCCGCGTCTTTTTTGCACCTATTATAAATGAGGCTACTTTTGTCGCCTCATACGCGTATAAAGTAGTGTAAGACAATGGGAATTGCATCATGATTAAAATATAAATGGAAGTCAGCTTGGGAGCGATGCGTTCTGTTTTTTCGGTTCAGTTGTGCAGGCTGGTTAAAACTTTTTCCCCCTTCTGTTAAAAATTGAAATTATGTCACGACATGAGAGACTGACAATGATGAAACGTATAATTTATGACATACATTGTTATATTGTTACGGTTTCCAGTGACAAGTCACTAAAATAAAAATGACATTTTATAATTTATGCGAAGACTTTTTTGACGAATTTTTCCTTTGTTTTTCAAAAATATATTATGTTTGTTGTTTTACACTTTTGCTCCTTGTATACATATAGGCACACAAGATACACATTGTACAAGTTCGATTATTGTATGTTATATATTTTATAGGGTTTAGTGTCTAATATAATATGTATTCAAAATTCAAGTATGACGACAACAAACTTTTTTTTAAAAACGTCAAATCAGAATTCCTGTTTTTAATTTTTGGTTTCAATGTTTGGACGACTTGCCTATATAGTGACCCGTTTTTATTGTACCTTTACTGTACAATAATAAATAAAATATTAGCGATGAAGTACGATAAATCAACAAATCGCGTTGTTGCCGATTATATTGTTTAGTACAGTTTATTGCAACATAATAATATTATGGGCACGACCGCGGTGTACGATAAATTTTGTCGGCCGGAAAATGAAATGTTGAAAATGAAACTTTTGATGCCATAGGTATACCCATAGGATATATAATATATATGACGTATTACCGGTAAATATATATATATATATATATATATATATATTAATATTCTCGTCTTTCACATTTTTTTTTTTTAAGTCCCAATACTTTTTGATGTCAAATTTAGCGGTTTACTTATCGGGTCCGATTGGTCAATTGTTATAGTGATCTACACTAATTGACCTACAGGGACCCGGCACGGTTTTCGATCGATCAGCCTTAGAAATCTACCGTAAATTATATTATCATAGTAAAATGCGTTTTGAAAAAACGTCGGCTGAAATAAGACTACACTTGCTGCGTATTCTTTTTACACATAACAATAATTAATAATGTATATAATATATAACGTATAGCGCCTATAAGATTACCTGCGCAAACGTTATGGTAGTCTACAAAAACGTTGAGGGTAAACCTGGTACACTTTATACGCCGCTGCAAAGAGTGTTTTAATTTTTCTAATCATGTCTATATTTACGTTTTACGTTCTATGAGAATATATTCGCTCGCGTAATTATTGCTGTTTTTCGTATTTTCGTTTTTGTATACGCACAAAATACAGCGTGGTTCTCCGCGAGCCCGCTAAAAACCGCGCGCCGCGCGTGTGATCGCCGCCGCACTATTATAATTTATATTACGGCGTAAATACTAATTATTGTGTAAAAAGAAACGCCGGTTGTGATTAGCGTTTGTTATTTTTTTTCTCGTTTTTCGGGAACCATCGCGGGCTGCGACGGTCGTCAAAATATAGACGCCTTCGGGCGCCCGGCATAATATAATGTTGTGCCACGACCTTGCGGACGGCAAGTCCCACTAATGGGAATTGCTCGACTGCGCGTATACATATATTGTAATATTATTATGTGTGTACATATCGTACGCATATAAATGTGCGCACACGTGACCCGAGGCCGAGGAGAATGAGTATATCTATACGCGAGTGTACCTATACGCGTATCACGTGAAAGGACGAGAAAGGTTTTAAAGGATTCGACTGTTTTGTCGAGTGATATTATATATACCATTTTATAAAATGTAATATGTAATCCGGTAATCGTGTAGGAACGTTATAGAATATTATGTTATTACACTGTACGACTGCAGCATTATTATGATACACAAACGATGATACGGAACGTTCGTTTAGAATCAGTTGCAGAACCTCGGAATTTTATTAGTTAAATTTTTTTTTCGGATCCTATAAGATATGTATTTTTTTTCCGGTGTTCACCAGTTTGTCAATATCTACCGTAGTAGATAATTTTAGCAACTTAGTTGTCTAAATACAAATTGATTATTAATAACAACTATCTTGTCTACATAATTTTTAAACTCGGTCATATATTCGTTTTAATCTAGATAAAATTCTAGTCATCTATGCACGTACCATCAAAATATTTTGTATTTCATTAGAGTACGAAAAAAAATCGGCTTGTACTAAAATTATCGATCAGTACTAAGTGCTCTAATACACCGAGGTTAGACCTTTAGCTAACCTTATCTAACAGATCGAATAATTAATATTTGATAATATATTATGTTGTTGATGAAATATAATTGGTTTAAACTATTATTACTTTTAATGGTGTTTAAAACCTGCGATTTATTATTAAGTTTTTTTGTAAAATTAGGTCAAAGAATGACTATATTACCATGTTTTAATGAAATATATTAAAAATAATAAACTACACTACGTCTTTCCATTACTTTATTATTAAAAATTAACTTTTTAAAAACGTTTTTATTACAAATATTTAGTTTACCATTCCAATAAACTTGTAAGCTTTGTTTTAACTTGCTCAAAAAGTCTTCACAGTTCATACCACAAAGCTAAAAACCAAAAAAAACGAGGATAGGAACAGCAACAGGTCGCGCCTGCTATTTATCAGTAAATAAAAATTAACTTTTTTGAAATTTTTTTGGTGAATTTTAATTATGCTACACTTTGAAAATTATCTGCAAAATATTAAAGTTTGCAGGACCCTCCTTCATCCTCAAAATCAAACTAACATGAATTGATACAAAACACAGCTTTTCGTCATTTTCCTGTTAAAAATTAACTTTTTGAATTTTTTTTTTTTACAAATACTTTTGTATTTATTCACCATTCTACTAAACTTCTTAGTCATGTCTTGAAATTCGCTTGGAGTCTTCACATCACAAAATTAAAAACCAAAAAATTACACGAGGATAAGGACAGCAATAGGTTGCGTCTGCTATATTCATCGGTATTTAAATAAAAATTAACATTTATTTTTTTTGTACATTTTATTGATGTTTCATACGTAAATATAATTGACATGTTAAATCTGTTAATTCTAACTGATTGTAACTGTTTTGTAAAAAAAATTTACATTTTTGAAAAATTTGTTTGTAAACTTTTTTTTTATTTTATTCTTTATTAGATATAAGTACCCAACACTTGTATTCTCTTCGTATTCATGATATGTGTATTATCAAATAATTAATCATTATTCGTATTTTTTTCAATCAATTAACATTTATTACTAATTAATTATTTATGTATACATAAATAACAATTAAACATTTTTATTTATTTAATAATATATTTAATATCGTATTGACCTCACTAGTCAAATCAAAAGATTTTAATCATAGGTACATATATAGATATAAAATTTTAATTATAATCGATAAAATAGTGATACCTAATAATAATATATGTAACGCAAAAATGTTCTAAATTTTTAATACTTTGACAAATATACTATCCTAATGGGAGTACTAATATATTAAACTAAGGGGCATGCTAAAGTAGATACACCCTAACACCCTCTCCCACGCACACAAACACCCAATAAATGCACCTATGTTCGATCCAGTCATAAATTATTATATAGCTAATATTATGCAATCATTTTAGAATTTGCCACATGTACAATAATAGTAGGAATTGTAAAATGTAATCACTCCTCCGCGATTTTGTGTAATAGTTTGGCAGGCTTCGATTATAATATATGCGTTTATGTGAGCATACTAAACATATTATATATCGCTGTCCGGCTCTCGAGACGACCGTTCTATACTCCGTTTGTAGTCAACAAGGGTTCATTACATTATAAATTTATATTACATTTTAGATACCCATCGTGATACATTTTTGTCGATCGAAATGGATCGACCACTGGCCAGGGGTGACGCACTCACACGAGAATAAATACATAATGAATAATAATAACACAGTTTTTAAAATAATACTGTGCCATGTCCAATGGCCTCTCGTAGTAGATACGGTATGATAGTCGTGGGAGAATATTTTTGTAGACATAATAATTATTATTGAATCACCGCTGTGGTTACTACATCCAAATAAAATAATAAATTAATAATAATATAAAGAGTTATAGTCGCGGAGATTTAACAATAAGAATAATATTATTCAACGACGAATAACGATACATAATAATAAAAATAATTTTCGTCCATCATACCGCTCATAGGTATAATCATTGATTAATCAAGTATTTATAACCAATGGTATAATAATATTATAATGTACACACAACGGTTGATGATTAGGTAGATACCTATATCCGAATTACCCGTCGGCTGTTGATGATTCTGTTGTTCGAACACGATCGTCAATTTAATAATTAATATTATTATTTCCATTAGAACGTATTCCAAAATTATTGTTGGGCAATTTTAAATTTTATTCATAAAAAAAATATGCTTGTGCATATAAAATCTAAATAACAATAACTAAACCAATGATCAAAAAATAATATTTTTTTTTTGTTATTATAATTTAAATTTAAAATTATTAAATATTATAGTTATTGTAATTTCACTTTTCAATGAACAAATCGTAAAAACAAACCTCTTTGATATTAAAAATTGTATTATAATAAATCAGCTGTGAAATTTTCATATTGCCGTAGTACAATATCTATCATCTATGGCAATTGCCAAAATCGTTGCAGAGGACGAAGACGATTAATGATTATAAAATTTCATTATGCATACCATAATAAATAGTCATGAACAAAAAACAAATTTAGTTAAGTACGAATTAATTTTTTATATATCAAAATATTTTCGGTTCAGATGAGTGTACGCGTTCCATTTCGGCGCGGCAGTGGTGCAATATGTATATGGCACGAGAATTTGCACAAAATGTCAAAGTCTAAGTAAGTTTCTTTTTATAATATTTTAAGGCTCAAATCTACCTTTTTACTTAAAACACATATTTGATGAGACCCAAGTGTTGTGAACGTATATTTTATTTCCGAGCACGCAACGTTTAAAATACACGTTTAGAATACTTATCCCAAACGTAGTTTCGCGGCGTCTCGGTTGTAGTATAATAATAATTAATACATAGGTACGTAGATGAAATAGACGTACATTTTAGTAAATTTACAGAAATACACGTTATAAGTCATAAAATACAATTTTAATTAAAATCATTACATCAAAGTATAGTATAAATTAGTATATAATTCTTATTATTCTAAAAAAACTGTATTTAAATATTTATCGAGAATAAACTATATCTAAAAACTAAAATATTTCAAATATATTTAAATTGATTATAATATCGTCGTAATACCTTGGTCATCAGTTGTATAAAATTTTAAAGCTTTATGGAGGTTAGTTAATTCGGTATTTTTATGTGTTTTAACTTCCCCGCACTGACTCGTACTCAATATGAAAACTCTACGTTCCTACCAGGTCATATTCCAATATTGCGAATTCACATTAAATCGCCTTTTTTCTGTAATTTTTTCAAAGCACTGTTTTTGGCAATTTTCTTTATAATCTGTAGATAACTGAACGAAATATAGAATGTGTGTGGTGTACGACAGCAAAACTCCAAACATTATCAGTAATATAAAATTAAATTATATGATACAGCTTATTGACAACCAGTTTCCTAAACAACAATGCCGTAAATATAGATTATGGGGAATCGCTAAGTAAAAACGCTGTATTTGAAAATTAGATATAGCAATCTTCTCTAACAAACTGTGATTATGGCGTTTTTGCTAAGCATCAATTATATTTAATTATAAATGCGGCAATATATGTTTCTTATGAGCACACATTTGTCGATAAATAACCATTGTTACGGCATTTTTACTTAAAAAAAACATGTAAAACCATAATGTTAAACGTAATACAGAATAATCTCATTTTATTTTTTTTTCGATTTACGGCATTCATCCTTAAGAGGGCAATATATACATATAATTCAACACTGGCCGTATCGCTTATGTAGTAGTGTAAATAAATTCATAAACAACAAAAGTTTAAAATTGCTTGACATATTTAAACAATTGCATTGAGTGGGTACATAATATTAAACATTAAATGAGAAAGCTTATAATGCATATTCAAGATTTTTGATAAAAAAAATTGTAATTTAATATTTATTGGGTAAAAAGTATATCTAAAAATTAAAACATTTCAATTACTTTTAAATAGCTAATAATTATAAAATATAACATAATATAATTTAAAAAATAATTTATATACTAAAATAGTAGTTATTTTTATCATGATCAGCAATATCGGAGTAAATTTTGAAATGAAAACTTACAAACTGCTGCTATATCTGGCACGGTAAATTTGATGTTGTTAATTGTATACCTAAATAAGTTAAAATTATATTTTTAACTCTAATAAGCAACATCAGTTAAACCATTTATTCATAGTAGGTAATTAATAACATTTTATTTCGATTTTTCGATTCATTCAAATAACATAATGATGTCAAATATGGATAATTGTAATAATATATTATATCTGTGGATTTTTAATATTGCCGTAAAAATATAAAATCTATCATCTATGTCAATTGGCAAATGTTGCAACGGACGTAGACGGCATTAACGATTCTAAAATTTCAATGAACAAAAAATGATCGAGTACGGTTTTATTTTTTATAAATCACAATGTTTTAATTTCATATAAATTTCCTGCATGTCGGCGATGAGTGTACGACACAAGATTCGTCGGAATAATCGATATTTACGTAAAATTGTTTTCATATTCTTTTCAGCATAATTCATTCCGGCGAGCAACACAAATGTCGTCGTCGTTACACCGCGACCAGGTCGTATAATAATAATATAACATACTTAAATTAATAGAGTTATACATACCTGTGAATGTTCTTATGTCTCGTAAAAACAATAATTAATATTATTAAGCATAAAAATATTTTTATTTTTCAATCGATCAACTATGAACATTTCTGCTATAATTTTATTTTAAATTCAATATGTTTATATTATCACTTACCTTATATATTGTACATTTAATATATTTTCATCAAAACGTATAGGCATAGCAGTTATTAGAAATTATGCGCCACCGGCTCAAAATTCATGGCGCCCATGTTCAATATTTTTTTATTTTTAATATCATTTTGTACCTACAGAGGTTAGAAAAACATTTTTTTCAAAAATTCGAAATTTTATCGATGGTTTCTCATAAATTATTATTAATCTAGTTTAAAAAAAAAATCATGAGCTTTAATTCGCAATAGCTTTTTATGAGCGCATACAGTTAAAATTTTTAAACAATTCGTCAAAAGTAATTAAAATTATTAATTATTTTGTTAGTAATTTAAAAACAAAACTTATTTTTACACCATGGATTTGAAAATGTAATGCTCTCTTTACAAAGAAAAATTGAATTTTACATTAATTTCA